>JAVXUL010118187.1:1043-17198 GCA_035590515.1 Trichilia minutiflora | reverse complement strand
TTTTCATCAATTTTAGCCTAGGGTTTCTTGATGAAAAACTTACATTTATGCATGATTTAGGCCATAGAACCTTCACTACATACAGACTTTGACATGTGTCAATTATATTAAGGTAAAACTAACAAATATAAGAATACTAGATGCCAATAGGATTTCAGATGTCTTAGAACTAATATAAAAACTTGTAAGTTATTCTCTAAGACTTATTAAAATGATTAATAATAATTTATTATTTGCATAAATAATTTTACAATATGGTTACCTATATCTAATTTATAAGAAGTCTTAATCTCTAGATGCATTCAAATATTATAAGACTGAAGTTGAAAATTAACTTAACAAAATGATTAAAGTTGTCAAAATTGATTACGATAGAAAATATTACAATGGATATCAAGTGAACAACATACAATACATTATGCCAGGGATGCCTAATAAGAATAATGTAATTGAGAGATAAAACAAAACACTTAAGGATATAGTAAAGAGTATGATTAGTCATTTAACCTACTACAATCACTCTAAGAAAAGTATTAAAGACTACAACTTACATACTTTAAAAGATTTAGGAGTTAAAATTTTAGGATCCTATTATTAAGTTAAATTTTAAGACTAAAAATGTTAGGTTTTTTGAGGATGTTAAGTTTGTTGGGTGGTGTTTGAAGAAAGTATTAGAGACATTATCTTTGAAAGGAATACATTGATATTTCTTTAATTGCTATTGATAATGCTTAGGATCAGGTTTTATACTTGACAATGTTCAAAAAGCAATTATTAAAGTTTGAGAGGTTATTTTAGAAGAACAAACTCTACAATCTTAATAATCGTTGCTATTAAAAAAATTCACTAAAGAAAGAAGAAGTACGATTTCAGATGATTATATCATATTTCTCCTAGAATAGGAGGTTAATATCGGAGTGAAGGAAGATGATTCAATCAACTTCCATCAAGATATGTAAAGTTTTAAATCTTAAAAGTAAATTGATGCTATAAATAAGAAAATAAAATCTATGAATGACAATAACATTAAAGAGCTCTTTTTATTGCCTGAAGGTATAGAGCCTATTGGTTATAAATGGATATTTACGGTCAAGAAAGATTTAAAATATAATATAGAGAGATATAAGTTATGTCTTATGGTAAAGGACGTTACTTAGCAGAAAGACAATGATTGTAAAAAAGCCTTTCTCTATTTTTTTATTAAAAAACTCTTTCAGAATAATAATGATACTTGTGATATATTTTGATCTTGAGTCACATTGGAAGGATACAAGTATTGTATTTCTTAATAATGATGTTAATGTAATAATTTGATGAAAATGAAAAACTTCTTGTTAGAAGACTTAGAAAATAGTTTGTGAAATAGAGAAATTCATTTATAGGCTGAAACTAGTATCTTATCAAAGTTATTATAAATTTCATCAAGTTTTGTTTTATTTTTTTCAATTTTAAAATGAACATGGTTGATAATTTTAATATCATAGATTCAATAGGAATAAGTGTATCTTCCTAATTTTGTATGTCAATTATATATTGTTTAAAGGTATAGGTCTCTTTTGTGTCAAGTATACAAATACACTGAGATTGTTCTTATAGTATATTTGAGTTATCACCAAAGGTTTATATCATAAAAGTCAAATCTTATAAACTAGGTGACACTTCTATTATGAAACCCGTCCCTTAAGGTTATGGACATTATTGTAAAATCTTCATGAGATTCTATACTTGATATTTCATATAGATCACACGTTAGAGGGTGTAATAACTTGAAGTTATGTTTAAGGAGATGTGTGATATAGAATATGAGTTTATAAGAAAGAAATGAATTTTTGACCCTAAAATCATCTCCAATTGAAAAAAAGTTCCTCATGATTTTTATAGATCTTGGAGAGAGCTTTTCATTGATATATTATAGGTTTTAAGCAGATATCGGGATCCAAAATTATGACTGTTTAAAATAATAGTCCTCAGAAGAAAGAGTAAAGGCAAAGGTATCGATACCTTTCGAGAAAGGTATCGACACCTTTCAGAGTAGAGAGTTAAACCCAGGATATCAATACCTTGAAAGTATTATAAATAGTAATAATATCAAATATATCGATACCTTGACAAGGGTATTGACACCTTTGTGGCGGAGGAATATGTGATTACGATAAAACGTATCAATACGTTGGAGGAAGGTATCAACACCTTATAAGTATAGTGAATAGTGAAAAGTCAAAGGTTCTAATATATTTTGAAAAGGTATCGATACCTTTGGGAGAATTACACGGTATTTTCAGAAGGATATTTTCATCTTTTCACAACCCTTATATATGCAGATGAGGGGATAATCTTTCCCATTTTATTTTCTCTTTTCTCTCTCATCTAAAACACTTCTATCTCTATGTTAAGGATAAAACTCAACTATTTCTAAACCAAACTCTGTCATTTTGATTTCTATGAACTCAAAAATAAAATGAGAACACAAAAACTCCTTCTGATCAGAATTCTACTCGATAATTCAAGAAGAATCAAGAGAGAAGATTCGCAGGTGAATAATTGTTGAAAAAGAGAATCGAGCAAAGAGGGACTCAGAACACTTCTACCAACTTGGGTAAGTTCATTTCTAAGTTGATTTTTTAATTTTAAGTCTTCATTGTACATAAATTGAGAAAAATAAGATTTAAGTTACTGATCTTGAAACCCTAGAAATTGAGAGTTTTCTAAATTATTGATTGAATTGATAAATTAGATGGTTTATACTTTTATTGGTGTTAAAATAACTTAAAATAATGTGAGAGTGGAGTTAGAACGAGTATGGGCAGTAAGTAGAGAGAGAAAGAGAGGGAGAGAGAAAAAGAGAACATGATCATGCCTTACATCATGCATGTATGTTATGATAGATTATTGAATCTATATTTATATGTGTATCCAGACGCGACAACTGAGACTAGAAGATCTTCGTCATGAGAAGGATATTCCGAAGATAGTTTCCCACACTAGTAGAGTGAGTGGGTACACTTCCTTTCTTTCGCCTCATCAAATACTTTTGATTGATTATTATGCTTGAGATTGTATAGTATATGGATATCTATAGAGATAAGTGATTGAAATGAAGAGGCGTTGGAATTGATATTGTGTGGTAGCCAGGTTGGCCCCTTGTTTGTGATAGCATAAGGATGCTATGTATGCTCGATTGCCATGAATATGAGGTCAGAGACCTAATATGTATATTTGATATTGTGTTATGAGATTAAGGCTAGAGGCCTATAGCAAATGACATTTTATATACTGATTGTGGATGTAGTATAGTCTATGTTATATATTACAAACAATGGCTGGGTTGCCATGAGTATGTTTTGGCCTTGTGAGCCATAGATGATAGAGTTATTAGATGTGTGCCATGTTAGTGATATTATGAGTGAAGATTGTCCATACAGCTCAAGGTGGAGTGGATGGAATCTAATAGTCCCAGAGTGAGCATTGATCATACAGCTCAGGTAGAGGGGGTAGAATCCAACAGACCCAGAAATGTGAATTGGCTATGTAATCCAAGATAGAATGGGTGGAATCAAACATATCCAAGCTAAAATATGCTAGCCTTATATATATTACATGGGCAAACCTCCCCAACCAGGGTTGCGGATTAGCCATACAGCTTAGAGAAAGTGGATGGGATCCTATAGATCAAGGGGTTACATATACATATTGATTTACATTGACTCTTTTACAGTCATGTTTAATATGCCATATCGCACATATTTTGTTTTTGAAGATTACGATAGTTTTTCATAATCGATGTATGGAATCATTTGTTATATGTATATCATTGTGGTCTACTCACTGAGTATTTTTCCAAATACTCAACCCTCATTTTTCCATTTTAGGTTAGTATTGTTAAGAGCGGCATAGCATAGCTGAGTGAGTTTCAGCAAATTTTTTAGGTACTCGACTCAGATATGTGAATCATGGTCCACTAAACAGAAATAAAATTGTATTTATGATTTTATATATTTAGCTTGGCCAATAACTCATTGAAATAGATGTTTTAAAAAATATTATAATATTTTGTATTTTATGAGAAACAGATGTTAATTGTATTCATAATTGAAAATTTTCTATTGTGTTATTTTTGAAAATATGTTATAAAACAGATACTATGCCTTACGTGTCTTGAGATTACATTCTAACTATATGATGTATTTCTGGCATTTACGGCGATTGTCATGTAGCCGACTAGGGTTGGGGCATGACATCTATTGCCAAAAAAGATAAGTTTACTCTCAATTAAAAACTCCTAGAATAAATGTCACACCCTGACCCTAGTTGGTCACGTGACAATCGCCGTGAATCCCAAAAATACATTCTATCAACTAGAATGCAATCGCAGAACACGCAAGACATTAGTACCTATTTTCAAAATCTATTTTCAAATATAACGAAGTATTGGAGAATTTCAAATATAGTTAAATCATATATATGATTCCAACACTTGCATTCTCATGCAATATATCACATTACAAACATCTTTTAAAATAGTTATTATAATAGATCCTCGGTCAATCCAAAATACAGAAAATCAAAGCAATACAATATTTATTTTGTTCAGTGGACCATAATACATAAACCTGAGTCAAGTACTTAAAAACTGAGCTGAAATCTCGCTTCAACTATGCAATACCACACCAGACTACACTAACCTGAAATGGCAGAGTGAGAGGTGAGTATTTGAGAAAATACTCAATGAGTAGACAATAAAGTAATATAACAAATGAACTTATACACTGATTTCAAAAATTTCTCAAAATTATCAAAATCTAAGCAAATATGATGTGACATAATTCACATGATTGTGAAAGTCAATATAAATCAACTATATATATAACCCCTCGGTCTATAGGATCCTATCCACTCTCTATGAGCTGTATGACTGATCCGCAACCTTAGTTGGGGATGTGTGCTCATGAATATATATATGGTTTGTATGCTATAACCTAGATGTGTTAGATTCCACCCATCCAATCTTGGACTGTATGGTAAATTCACATTCCTGGGTTTATTGGATTCTACCCACTCCACTCTGAGCTATACGACCAATCCTCACCCTGGGACTATTAGATTCTACCCACTCTCCCCTGAGCTGCATGGCCAATCCTAACCCATACGAAATCACTAACATGGCACACAACTCTTAAAATCAATATCAGTGGCTCACAAGGGCAATACTATCGTCTATGGCTCACAAAGCCAAATAATAAAACAAAACTATGGCATGCAAAGCCAAAACATTACTCATGGCATCCAGACCATTATGCAAATCGAGAATAATGACACACAAGACAAAAATAATCATTAATGGCCGTAAGACCAAAACAATAGAATAAAACATAATGGCACACAAGGTCAAATAACAACCATGGCCCTCCGACCATTATGCAAACTCAATTATGCCACATTCACAGAATATTATTGAAAATCATTATTTGCTATTTGGCCTCTAGCTCCAATTTGATGACATCATGTTATTGACAAAAACACAAGCATAGGCCTCACATTCATATCAACCAAGGATTTATAACAATCCTATTTCTATCACAAACAAGGGGTCAATCCGACCACCACACAATACATTTTCAACACCTCTTTATTTCAATTATATATCCATATACACATACAATAACTCATTGCTATCATCTCAAGCATAAATTATATAATCAATTATAAATAGCATCAACTGAGGCGAAGGTAAAGAGGTTTATCCACTCACAGCTCTGGGATGAAAAATCATCTACTGGATGTCCTCTTCGTCACGGATATTCTCTAACCTCAACTGTCGCACCTGGATACATATATAAACACAGATTCAATAATCTGTCATAATATAAATGTATAATACAATGCATGATCATGCTCTCTTTCTCTCTCTCCCTCTCTTTCTCTCTCTCTCTCTTACTACCAACAAACTATCCGTTCACAATCTCACTTCATTTCGAATCATTCTTAGTTATATCAACACCATTTCATGCTCAAACCTCCTAATTGATAAATTGAATTATCCCCAAATTTTATGGTTCCAAAAATAGTAACCTAAATACCTTTTTTTCTCGATTTATGTATAAAAAATCTTAAAATAGAGAACTAAGCTTAGGGACGAACTTACCTAAGCTGGTAGAAGTATTTTGAGTCTCTCTTTGATCGATTCTCTTTCTAGACTACTGTTTATCCGTGAATCTTCTCTTTTGATTCCTCTTGAATCATCGAGTAGAGCTCTAATTAAATTAGGTTTTTGAGCTTTGGTGTTGATTATGAGGTCATGACAAGTGAAATGGTGAAGTTTGAAGGAGATTTGGTTGAGGGAATGATTTCAGACAGAGAGAAAAAAGAGAAGTTACAGAGATGGGATGAAGGAAAGAAGTGGAGAAGACGAGCCCTGGTTCTTGTATATAATGGGGCTCTGAAATGATCAAAATGCCCCTCTGAAATATGCCTAGATGTACGACACGTCATCATATATCGATACATGAACAGTCTATGTATCGATATTTTCAGTCGAAGATGGATTCCAGGCTCAAAAATACTCTGAGTATCGATACCTTATTCTTTACTGTTCACAGAGTATCAATACTTCAGTCTTCACTGTTCATTATGACTGTAGGGTATCGATATTTGTCTTCTTAAAGTATCGATACTTAGGTGCTACTATTTCTCATTATTTATAAAGTATCGATACTTCCTGACTTGCGCTTGAGTATCGATACTTCTACTAAAAGTATCGATATTTCCTATTCTCTAGTATCAAGTATCGATACTTTTTTTGTTTTTCATAATTTAGGACTGTAACTTTAAACGATCGTAACTTTTAACTGGAATATCCTCACGAAACTCATAATATATCAACGGAAAGTTCTCTTTGAGTTCTACAAAAATGATAAGTAACTTTTTCTCAAATGAAGATGATTTTGGGGTCAAAAACTAGTTCTTTCTTATAGACTCATATTCTACACCACACACCTTCTTAAAAATAAATTCAAGTATATCCACCATCTAATGATATCATGCAAGGAATCTCATGAGAGATCTACTATAATATCCATAAACTAAGAGACATGTTTCACAATAAGTTTAAGGTAAAAGAGATACAAAAAATACTTAAAAGAGTGCTATGCTAACACTTATAGTTCCTTCTATTATAATAGTTGAGTTCATAGTATATTCTGGGACATCTAATAATGAAATTCAGTTATGAAATATTATTATTAAGATATAAATTATGGACAAAATTGAAAGACCATTAAAGATATTATGTGATAATAAAATAATATGACTGTATTTTAATAATAAGAGAAATTTAATAAAATCAAATCATGTAAACTTCAAGTTTCTAGTTATTAGAAAGAGGATTTAAAGTGATTAGGTATCTATTAAACATATTAAGATAAACTCCATGATTGCACATTTGCTTATTAAGAGATTGTCACCCAAAGATCTTTTATGAGCATATTGCTTATATGGATATTATATCTCTTAAAGATATGAAATTTTAGTTGGAGTTTGTATTTTGGTTGTTTTTCGGTTATAGACATATTGAGGTTGAAGGTTAATATTTTAATAATATAAATTTAATGAAAAATGCAATAGAATGAACTGTATTATGTTTAGATTGTATCTTTTTTATTCATGAAAACGAATGACCAATTTGATACCTTATTTATTGATTTAAAAACCATACAAAGGAATTTGATAACTGTGATATAATCCCTGTTGTCCCTTGGTATTCCTCAAACGCACTATATGTGCGGCTTAGGCCAAGAATCTTGAGAGACTTGGAATGGATTTACTGCTTCGTTGGTTTAGACTTTAGAGAGAGTTTTTTTTTGTTTAATTCTCTTTTCTGTTGTTTTTAGTTTTAATGCATGTGACTCCTTACAAGCATAAAAGAAAAACAACTCAAGAACCGATTTTTAAAAAGATTTTAAAAGAAATATTTTATTTTTGACAAAAAATTACTCTTTTATCTTTAATTAATTCAATTTTATAAAGAAACAATATTTTTTTCTTTTTTTCTATGTTTTTATTCATTAATAAAAGTTTATAATTTTTTAAAATATTTATTTTTCAAAAAATTCATCATAATTAAATATTATAAACTTTTATTATATATAAAAAGGAAAAATAGAAAATTTTGTATTTTTTAGAATTTATTAGTCAATTGTAATAAGAGCAATTTAAAACAAAAATAGAATATTTTTTTCAAATATTTATTAACAATTAACTGATAAAATATTTTTAAAACTTGTAGAAGTAAAGGATCTATTTAGCAAAACCATAAGAATTTACAAACCCTTTTCCCCATTTCAATCCCTATATACTAATATATGAATAAAATAAATGTGTACTAATTTAATAAAATTCTAAAACAACAATAATAAAAAATTAAAATACATGAAAATTTTTTTATAATTATTCTATTAAGATTGTTTTCTATAACAATCTTAATATATTGGATGCAATGCATTTCTTTATCTTTATCAACTTTTAGATATTCTCATTCTTTGTAATTGTAAATATGCGTTCCCTTCCTTTATGAAATTGACCAAAACACTCCTCGATTCAAAGTGGAGAGGACCGAATGTTATTGATTTTTTAAAAAGATAATGATACCTTTTCTAAAGCATGATGATCCAACATTAGGTTCTTCTGCTTTAATTAATTAATTAATTTCATATATTTTGGGATTCTTAATTTTTTAAACAATAAAAATATAACTATCAATTAATAAATATTTTTTATATTATTACTAATTAATTAATTAATTAAAACTACGCCAATTTAATCTTAACAGCGATTTTCTTTGCCTAGTCAGTGACAATTATGTAAGATAAAAGGAAATGCATCATAAAATCTATTTATAGTAATATTTTTGTCAAATGCATTCTAAAATCTCAATTAATTGGTTCTGGATTATTCCTGTACCAAGAAAAATGAAAGAAACAAATTTTAAAAAAAAAGTAATTCACGAATTCTAATCTGCCCACACGAAACTAAGGGAACAGTAACATTTTTGATCAATTATATGTATATATATACATGATGTAACGAAGGAAAAAAAAAAAAACAATTCAATCATTAATATATCAAAACCTATATTTAACAATAATATTGCGATAACACAGCTGTTGAAATCAATAATAATTAAAAAAAATTAACAGAAAAATGTTGTGAATTTCTTATATTATATTATTGAGAAAGTGTGCTTAACTCTGTCAGGATGAAAACTAAATCCGAATCTTACAGCTGATTTTTCAAATCAGCACATACTCCCTTGAGTTCTACTGAAATTCTCTATTATCTGTGATGATGGGATATTAAAATTTAAAAAAAAACAAAAAACTTTGACATATAATTTGGGCACCACAAATAAGTTAATGGGAGTTAACATGTAATAAATAATTATCAACATATAAGCTTATATATATTAAATTAAATCTAACAAAAGTGTTTAGTTGGATATTTTGAAAAAATTGAAATTAACTTTTTAGTATTGGAAAGCATAAATTTATTTTATTTATCCTTCGACAAAAAATGAAAGGTAGCAGGAGATGATTGGACTGTTAATAAAAAGCAATATTTTATGTGTTATGCATGATCAAATAAAAAGTGGCATACGTTGAAAGAACACAATAGCTTCATTATGTTCAAAGTGAAACAATATAATTCTTCGTTAAACAATTGTAATCGAATGCAAACAATATAACTATTCAATATATGTGTCCGCAAATAGACAATTAAGAAATATGTGCAAAAAAAGCTTAGTATTCTATAGAAAGAACTTAAAGAAATTTTCTTAAATTTGTTAAATATATTATGTTGGAATTTTACGATTCTCATATTCATCAAGATATCGCATATACAAATATATAATACAATTATGTGTTAGAATGCGTACCTTTTTTGGCCATTCGATGCAGTGTTTTGATACGAATTGCAACGTTCTAAAGATTAGGTCTTCCTCTCTATTCTCTAACTTTATGACAGCCTACTCAATGGGTAGAGGTAGGTTAGGGTTTTAAAACTCATACTTTCCTTTATATAGAGCTAGAGAGGGGACTTAGCCTAACCCTGATTGGTCTCTGTTGGGCCTCCCCATCAAAGGCTTCAACATGACCCATGGCCTACACTGACTGTCAAAACTAGCCCATAATAGACGTTAAGCCCAATTTTCTTTAGATCACATAATTGGGTTCACTTTACTCAATGACTATAGCATTAACCCGTTTTTAATAAAATCATAGCAACGATTTAATGTAAGCCCACACAAAAAAATCCAATATAAAATAGACAAATTTAATCAATTAAGTATTAAGGAAAAAAAAAACTAAACAAGCTCAAGATTTTAATGGGGCAAATAAATTTAAAAGTGGACAAAACAAAGTTTGTTAATAGTGCAAGCTATATATAATTTATTTAGTATTTCTCTTGTTCAGAGTTCCGCAAATTTTAAAAAAATAGATTTACATATAGGTTTCCTTCACAAGTAATATTTTGGAAGGGAATTTACATATAGGTCTACTTCACAAGTAATATACATAACATTATAACATGAGAATATAGATAGATAGACAGATAAATAGATAGACAGATAGAGAGAGAGAGATTAAATTTAGATATAAATTCTCATCCATTGGATCTATGCAATGAAAGAGTGAAAATTTATAGTCAAAATATTACATTTAATGATGACAACTCAATAATCTTATCTATCCTTAGATTGTATAAATCCAATGAATGAAAATTTATGTAACTATTTTATGTTAAAAATTTAAGATAGATAGATAGATATGTTTTCTGGCTTCTTTTCTTTGTCTTAGGGCTCTTGTCCCCCATTAATTTGGAGTAGTTGTGTTCTTTTGTCTTAGGGGGTTTTGTCCCCCACCAATTTGGACTAGTTATGTTCTCTCTCTTTAAAATATTTTTTATTATTTTTTTATTTAATATTGTTTACTTATTCTTTGCGTTTATTTCAAAAATAGCAATAATAAATTTATTTATTATTTTTAAAAAGATATCATTTTCAATAGATCATTTAATGAAATCAAGCACATTCAAAAATTTATTCTCTCGATAAGTGAAAAACTTGGAATTCATAGTATCAATATTATAAAACAGTTGAGCAAATGATTACGAAGAACCCAAGTAGGAGATAATCGACAGTCTCAAAACAAATGGATCACAAGCATCGAATCGCACTCAAACCACAAATTCACCCAAGACAACCACCTCGACAGCTAGAGTAGTGTAATATCCCAAAATTTTCACTTAAAAGGCATTTTAATCATTTTATCCATGAGAGGTATTTTTATCTTTTGAAAAAAATACTTGTTCAAGAATTAATCATCAAGTTATTAATCTTGTACGAGTATTTAAAAATTGATTTGAGAAGATTTTTGTGAAGATTGGTTGAGTTAGAAAATTTCTCCCTTAATAACCGAATCGCGCATCTGACCTTAGAATGCAAATTGCTGTTGATTGGTAAGTCCTATTGACGAGCTGTTTGTTGCTATGCGAAGAGAATAAAAATTTGATAAAAAAAATAGAATGGAAATTGGATGTCTGAGGAGAGAGAAATGAAGCTGAGAAGACAAGAAAACTTGCTTCAGAAGCATTTGCAACATTTTGGGTTCGAGAGAGGCCAAACTGGCCCAGAAAAATTGTCCCAGGATCGGTGCCGGCTCTGATGTTGGTTGGGGATCATTTTCCATGACCGACGCCAGTGATGATGATGGTCATAGCACCGATTATCCCTGGGGGTCTTCAAAAACAGCACCAGTTGCTTTACACACCAAGGAAATGTCATTCATGCCCATTTTAATACCTTTTTCTTTCATTTCTTCTCTATTTTCAAGGCTAAATGGGTAAATTTATCATCAATAAACTTGTGTTAAAGATTCATGAAGGATGATTGAACTCATTTCCATTCCAGAAAGCTTTCAATATTAAAATTTCTCCATTTTCATCAAATTTGCTCATTTCTCAACTAATTTGCGAGCCATTTCTTGCTATAAATCACATGTACTCATCAGAGCTATACTCTAGACATTTTATTTGCTCAAGTAGGTTGATAAATAGGCCAAGAGCAAGTTTTGGACACTGTTTATGAATTGGGAATTTTCATGATTTTTCGTGATTAAATCATCTACAAGTTAAATTAGCACTCTGAAATTCCGAGGAAGTTATCGACCAGCTTACATTGATTTAGTTTTGATTCGACTATTATCAGCAAGCTCTATAAGTGGAATTGCTATGATTTCATTATGTTTTTCTAATGATATTCATAAATGTTTTGAGTGCCAATGAAATTCGATATGTTTTCTTTTATATTGAGAAAGTGAGATGACGATTATGGATATGTTAGATGTTAAATGTGAGTTGAATAGCAATATTTTTGAATAGGTTTTAAAACTGCAATGTTTATGTTATGTTTACTAAATGTTGGTGGTTTTCAAATAATACTTTACCACGTCGTAAATTTCATAAACTATTTTGATAGATAACTATTTATGTTCTTTTGAAATGTTTGGAGTAAGTAGATATGAATTGTTTTCAGATATGTTTTGTTTTAAAGAAAAGTTTTATAATTTCTTATGTTTTTAAAGTTATTATAAATATAAAATGTTTATACTTGAGTGAAAATAGCTACACTTCAAAAATGTTTTCGAATGATTTGTTGATATAGTCTTTTTGTGAAGGACGTTAGCTAAATTTTTCATCATGTTTTCAAATTATAAAAACATAAATATAATTTACAAATATATATGAGCGAAACTTTAGCGTTATTGTTGGTTTTGAAAGGTTAAGTTTATATTTTATACAGCAACCTTTTTAAATATAAATAGACATTAGCTTTTATGTACTTTTGCAAATCGCTTCATTAGATTTTATATATTATATGTTTAAAAAGATGTATTATACGTTTACGCCTTATGGAAGTAAGTAAATAAAACTTTATAAATGTTCATGTATTTTCAAATATACATATATATACTCTAAGTGTTTCGAAATATTTCATGAATGAACAAGATTTTAAAATAAATGTCTTTTACATGTAATAAGCTATAAGTTGTATTAAGGTTTGAAAAATGTTTTCGATTATAAACGAAAACCACTATGTCTAGCTTGATATTTTGACTATAAACTTTTTATGTTTATTGGATTTTCGAAAATGAATTGAAAATGTTTGATAAGGATATTTCTTTACATAAGTGTAATGAGCATGAATGATAAGATGGTTTATTTACGTTATAAGATTTCATGTTTATGAGATTTTATGTAATTTTGATATGATTTCTTTATGATATGTATGATTTGTGTGTGCGCGTGCACTACAGATTTGATCCATGGATCCAACTATGATCGTCTCTTTGCTCGATCAAGTACATTATCCTGGGTATGGATTATTCCTCTGTCCGATCAAGTATGTAGCCTTGGACATGGACTAAACAAAGATAATATTTGCATATTATATGTTTATGTGTTTATGTGATTTTACTCATGTGAATGATTATGCCTATGTATTATATGAATCATCAGACAGATTATTAGTCATGCTCATTTCTTGATTTACTTATTTCATATATATATAATGATTTTATTATTTTTTTTGTTCCACTCACTAAGTCTTCCTCGAGATTTATCCCTCCCTCATAGTCTTGTAGGTTATCTTGGATTTTCGGTAAATTTTGGAAGGTAGCCAAGTAGAATCAGGTATTGAGGTGTAGTCACTAGGATTGGGTCCATTCATGTATGATCAGTTATATACTAGGTATTGAGCCCCAAGTTTGTGTTGTATATGTAATAGTCAATCAAGCATATAAATATGTGTATATGTATGTATGGTTATGTTATGGGCACATAGCCTATTATTCATTATTCCAAGTTGTGGATTCCATGTCATGTATTATGTGTCTGTTGAATGAGTAAGGTCTTATATGTACTATAATCTATATTTAATAGATTACGAGTGATAAGTTCTTAAGTATAAAGTTAGTCAAAGGCTTAGGGAGATGGGACTAATCTTATCTCCTATATGGATCATACTTTAAAAATTCTAGGATGTGACAAGTAGATGCCATAGGTTGTGCAAAGACAGCAGACTGGATCCCATTGCATACTAAACGGCCTATACACTGGCCTAACTCCTCCCTAAGAACAATACCACAAGCAGTAAGATCAGAATTGCCCTTAAAAAGACTATATACCACAAACAAAATCAAAATAACATTTTTAAGAAATTATTTTTATAATAATATAATACTGATTTAATTCTATTAAAAAGTGTTCAATAATATAATATAATATAATATAAAAATCTATAATATAATACAGTATAATATAAAAATCTATAATATAATAGAGTATAATATAAAAATCTATGTAAATTAAGTAGCATGCATTACAAAAGATACAAATATAACGCTGATTTCATAAATTTACCTGGCTTAATGGAGGTTAGAAAATTTACTTGATAAAATTCAAAGAAATTTTGTTATTTTGAACAGTGAAGACTGTAACTTAAATTGAAAATGATTAACCTTGTTCTCACTGTTATTGATCAGAATATGTAATAATCGGTCACTGGTCAAAATATGTCATGATCAGCCACTTTTAAGTATGAGGTCCAAGTATGTTTCTATTAGAGGCGCAGTTTGTAGCATTATTCTATACATAATTCATTTACGTTTTTATTGTTTCTTGACTGGTAACTGTAGGATGATTATAAATCAATCTTAAAATTGTTATCTTCCTGGGCTTAGGGGATCAAAGTTTTGTCATATGCTTGAAAAGTTATGCAATTTATTTTTTATTGTTTCGGCTGTGCATTGGATACTGATATCCACAGACAGAATCATTTTGCCTATTACCTCTAATACATATGTTGAATTTCTTTTCTGGAAGAGTTAATAGCGTAACCATTGATCTGGTGGATATATAGCAGTTTAACTGCTTGGAGAACCCATTTGAAATTTTGATCAAGGTTTCATTTCTTGATCAATGTTTTGTTGCTTCTTGCATACTGAAAAAATCAGATTAATACCATGTCACCATTTTTCAGCAGTCTGTCACAGGATCCACTGATACCAGGAAGACTCTCAAGAATTCGCTGCAAAAACCAACCTTAAAAGTAGCAGCTTTAAAAGCAGGTAGTGCTTTCAGAAGTAGGATAAAGAGAAACAATATATATATATATATATAATTTTTAATTGGGCTTTAATCCTTAAATTACTAATTAGTTATTTATTTGCAGGCTCTGTTGGGTTTAATTAAATCCCATAAGAAACAGCTCACAGAACTGGTCATACATGGGATTTTGTTGGAGATAGTATCTGTTTTGGTTGATTTTTTGGAAAGTGTCTTTTCATGATAATTTATGGTCATAAAAGGAAAGAATAACTGATGCTACTCCATCTAGAGAAGTACAAAAGTAATTTTTCCATTATTCAGCTTCTTGATAAACTTATTTGTTTCGTTTTGCCGACGGTTTTGGGTTTCAAGAATCAACTATAATATTGGTTTTGTATTCATACTAACTTTTTCCATTGTTGATGCTTGGTTTGTCTTCAAAAAGTTTTAGACGAGCAAGCCTCTTCAACAAGAATAGCCACATGAATTACGTACGTAATTTAATTTTTGTTGGTTTATAATTAGATATAAATATGGAGTTAATCTTTTTCTTTTGCATCTGATCCTAAATCTTGATTTCAGTCAATTTTACATTGTCCTCAAAAAAATAATATTCTAAATATATTTTGGTCAAAAATTTCAATTTCCCTAGTTTCTCCTACACATTTGTATGTATGTATGTATGCATGTATTAAGGAAATAATGATGAATGGAGATAAAATGAACAAAAGCTTTATCTCATTTATTATCAATGAATGATAAATAGAAATAATAGTTTAAAAAAAAGTAGACGTAGTTGTAGTTGTTTGTCTTCGAAACTACAATTTCCCGCCCGGTGCACTCTAGAGCATTGTTATCAAAATCGCGATTTTAATAAAAAAATGATTTCGATTTTATTAAAATCAAAAATAGTAAAACAGTAAAAATATTTGATTGATTTTATTAATTTATAAAAATATTTTAAATTTTTTATTATTTTATATATTATAAAAAATT
>JAVXUL010118157.1:0-17201 GCA_035590515.1 Trichilia minutiflora | reverse complement strand
CATACAAACCAACAGTTCGATAAAAATTAGTTTGTAAAACCATCTCCAAAAGTGGAGGTGACTGCCACATGTCATTATTGTTGCATTTATGGATACATTAGTAATAGGTATCCCATTAAGAAAAATGGGTTTGGCATTAACATGGTATGGGTTCCTAAAGGAACCAAAGCTAACCCCGAAGGACCTAAGAGTATTTGGGTACATAAAGTTAAAAATTGAATGGTGAGTGTAGGTTGCAAGGAGTAAGAAATGGTTTCTAGATAGCGGTTGCTCAAAACACATGATGAAAAATATGAAGATCCTCTCAAACTTTGTAAAAATAAAAAATAGAGGACATGTAACTTTTAGAGACAATGCTAGAGGAAAGATCCTTGGCTCCGGGGATGTTAATAACAAACACTCAACTCTTATAGAGAATGTTTTGTTGATTAGCAATTTAAAACATAATCTACTTAGCATAAGTCAACTTTGTGACAAAGGATATGTTGTGGTGTTTGATAGTGCTAGTTGTATGATTAAAAATGCCATGAATGATGGAGTTATTTTCGTTAGAAAGAGAAATGAGAATGTGTACACTATATACATTGATTATGCATCCTTCAATGAAAATTGTTTTTCTGCATTGCATGAAAATAGTTGGCTATGGCATAGAAAGTTAGGTCATGTGAGCATGGACTTAATTTCCAAAGTTTTTAAAAAGGAATTGGTGAATAGACTTCTAAATATTAAATTTGAAAAAGATAAAATTTGTGATGCTTGTCAATTTGAAAAACAAGTCAAATCCTCTTTTAAGGCAAAAACTCATATTTTAACCTCTAGACCTTTATAATTGCTACACATTGGCTTGTTTGGTCCTTCAAGAATGGCTAGTTTAGGAAGCACGCATTATGCATTTGTCATAGTTGATGATTTTTCTAGATTCACTTGAGTGTTATTTTTAGCAACCAATGATGAAGCCATTCACTCTTTTCCAAAGTTTTCAAGAAAAATTCAAAATGAAAAAGGTATCACCATTGCATGCATTAGAAGTGATCATGGTGGTGAATTTGAAAACCTCTTCTTTGAAAATTTTTATAATGAGCATGGCATTAAGTATCAATTTTCATGTCTTAGGAATCCTCAACAAAATGGTGTTGTAGAAAGAAAAAATAGGTCTATTCAAAAAACGGCTAGGACTATGTTAAATGAGTTTTCTTTTTCACATTATTTTTGGGCCGAAGCCGTAAATACTTCTTTTTATGTTTTAAATTGAATCTTAATTAGACCTAATTTAAATAAAAAATTCTATGAGCTTTGGTATGGTAGAAAACCCAATATTGGTTACTTTAAAATCTTTTGATCAAAATGCTTCATTTTGAACACGAAAGATAATTTAAGAAAATTTGATTCAAAATCCGATGTTGAAATTTTTCTTGATTACTCTCTAACTAGCAAAGATTATAAAGTTTTTAATAAAAGAACCCTACTTGTTGAGGAATCCATGCATGTCACTTTTGATGAATCTATTCTTTTGTCTTCGGAGAAAGTTGTATGTGATGATGATTTTGTAGATAATTTGAAAGACATGCAACTTGAGGATTCAATAAAAGATATGCAAGACTCTTCCCCAAAGAAAGAGGAAAACATTGATAAAGGAGAAGATACCAATGATCAATCGCTCCCCAAGGAGTGGAGGTTTGCAAAATCTCACCCTAAAGATTTAATTTTAGGCTCTTCCTCACATAGCATCATGACTAGGTCTTGCATTAGAAATATTTGCAATAATATTGCTTTCATATCTCAAATTGAACCTAAAACTTTTCTTAAAACCGAAAAGGATGAATATTGGATTTTGGCCATGCAAGAAATGTTAGTAGATAAGTCCTAGTTGGTTGTAAGAAATAAGGCTAGATTAGTGGCTCAAGGGTACAATCAAAAAGAAAGAATTGATTTTGATGAAACCTTTGCCCCCATAACTAGACTTGAATCTATTAGAATATTACTTGCCTTTGCATCTCATAAAGATTTTGTGGTTTATCAAATGGATGTAAAAAGTGCATTTTTAAATGGTTTTTTAATGGAGGATGTTTATGTTGAACAACCTCCCAGTTTTGAAAATCATGATTTCCCAAACCATATTTATAAATTGACGAAAGTTTTATATGTTTTACAACAAGCTCCTAGAGCTTGGTATAAAAGGTTAAGTAAATTTCTTTTAGACAATGGGTTTAGTATGGGCAAGGTTGACACAACATTATTAATTAAGCATAAAAGTCATGATTTTTTGATTGTTCAAATTTATGTGGATGACATTATTTTTGGATCTACTAACGTTTCAATGTGTGAAGAATTTTCAAGAAGTATGAATAGGGAATTTGAGATGAGCATGATAAGGGAGCTCAAATTCTTCTTGGGATTGCAAATTAAGTAAATGAAGAATGGAATCTTCATCAATTAATCCAAGTACGTCAAGGACCTACTCAAGCGGTTCAAGATGGAATCATCCAAGGTGGCTATAACCCCTATGAGCACCTCTCTAAAGCTAGACAAGAATAAAAATGATAAAGAAGTAGACACAAAAAGGTATAGAGGTATGATCGGATCTCTTCTTTACCTTACCGCTAGTAGGTTGAACATTATGTATGCCATTTGTGTATATGTTAGATTTCAATCTTATCCAAATGAGTCACACTTGAGTATCATTAAAAGAATTTTCAAATACCTAAGAGGCATAATAAATCTAGGTCTATAGTATCCTATGGGAACACACTTTAACTTAATAAACTATTCTGACGCCGACTTTACCGGATGCAAAGTCGATAGAAAAAGTACTAATGGAACTTGTCACTTCTTAAGAAACTCCCTAGTATCATAGTCTAGTAAGAAACAAAATTCGGTTGCAATTTTCACGGTCGAAGTCGAGTGTATTGCCTCGAAAGTTGTTATGCCCAAACTCTTTGGATGCAACACACACTTAAGGACTATGGAGTACATTTAGACCATTCATCTATCTTGTGTGACAATACTAGTGCCATAAACTTGTCTAAGAATCCCGTGTGCCACTCTAGGGCAAAACATATTGAGATTAAATATCACTTTCTTAGGGATCATGTACTTAAAGGTGATATAACCATTGCGTTTATTCCCACGGACAAATAAATTGCGGACATTTTCATGAAACCCCTAAGTGAGGATAGATTTTGCTCCTTAAGACAAGAATTAGGGATTTTGGAGATTTATCATTGATTTCACACATATTGATTACTTCATTGATGTCATCTTCATTTTATTAATGCTAATTGATTGCCTATTTAAATTATATTACCTTGTATGTATTCATCTTAATGTTTATTCATTGTTTTTTTTTTAAAGTTGATATGGTGACTTAGAATATCAGATAATGATATAATTTTTGGCTCACTTATCATATATTTAGTGTATTAAAGCATCTAGACTCAATACCTCGTGCCCTATTTTCAAAATTTTGTGCTTTTCATATGTTTGATCGAATGAACATCACAATTCGTTTGAACGAAAATTGGTCCTACTCCTTGGAATTTTTAATCGTCCAGATTCGATCGAACGAATCTTGTTTTCATCTGAACGAATTTTACAGCTGCTCTATGAAATTTTTTTGGACATACTTCGATCATTCGAACGAACATAACTTCGATCGAACGAATTTTACCCTTCATTCGATCGAATCGACGCGTCTATATATATAACGTGCCTCCGAACGTCATTTTTCATTGATCTATTCTCTCTCTATACAGTTGAACGTCTCTTTCATCCTTCTATCTCTAATAAAATCATCTCATCTCCTTCAAAATCATCATGAGTGGAAGACGAAAGCGCGTTCAAAGAGATGCTGATGACACCTCACGCGAACAAAGATCAAAATCTAGGTATGACACCACTCTGTTTCCCTATCTTGCTCTAGCCGAGAAATTTAATAAAGAATATGCTAAAAGGCAAATTTTACCGGGTAGAGTTAAAGATCTTTGGGTGGTTACTACATTTAGCCTATCTGAACTTTTTAGATTTCAACAGTGGGAGTACTTGCTATATTTTAAAAAAACTGTTTACCCTATGTTAGTCAGAGTATTCTACAATAATTTGACTTTTCAAGTTGATGAAGAGGAACTTGTGTCTATTATAAAGGGTGTTTAAGTGGTGCTTTCTAAGATCATACTTAGTGAGATTCTAGCTATTCCTAATATGGGCTTGGCAGGTTTTTATAGAACTGAATTTATACATGAGTTAGAGTCCAATAAATTAGAATTGTTTAGCATGATTGGGAACCATGGTTTAGCCCCACGACCAAACATTGACGGCCTTGGCTACACCCACCAAACCATTATTCTATCCATCAAATCCAAAGTCCTTTAGCACCTTATTTCTATTGCCCTACTGCCTAAGGGTGATCATTCGACTGATGTGAGCTATATGGAGGAATTCCTTCTCTATAGTCTCCATACTCGGACACCTGTAAACCTTTGTCACATCATCATCAAGTCTATTCACTGTGTTTCTCGCCATAGGAAAACCTTGCTCTCATATTGTCAGGTACTCACTCGTATCTTTCTACATTTTAGCGTCCCTTTAGATGATGAGGAGACATTAGATATATCCACCATTGAGGGTTTTGATGAGCAGTCCCTTGGTCGCATTGGTCTTAAGAGATTGGATGATGGGTCATAGGTTTGGAAATCTGGTTGGAGACCATCTATTCCTCCTCCACTGACTGATTTTTAGCTTCCCATTTCCTCCACCACTTCAGCACCAGCATCCTCTTCTACAAGTCCTTCCGATTCCTCTATGCTGGAGTGTATTACATCTCTTGAGACTCAGATGGATTCTAGATTTGATATCCTTGAGAGTTCCTTATCTCATCTTCAGCCCTCTGTGCCTCCCTCTACTCCCACCGATCACGCCCCTCAGTCGTCTATGCAGGAGCTTTGGGAGCAGTTTCATCACTTTGAGACAGGTCAACGAGCTTGCTTTAAAGGCTTTGACAGTCGATTTGATCATGTTGATGCTTGTTTTGACATTATAAAGAGTCGCATTCTTCACATCGACAGTGGCTTCAACGATATTCAATGCCAAATTCGAGATACTCAGGCTTGCATTGACTCCGCCATTGATGAAATACTTTCGATCCTCCGACACATGCTTTGAGTCTAGACACATTTTGTTTCTTTGTTGGATTTCATTTATTGCTATATGATTTCCTTCATATATGTCTGCTTCACATTCCATGATTTTTTATATATGTTTTCCATTTGCACTTTATATGACTTGTCTTATTGCTTTTCATGATGCCAAAGGGGGAGATTATCCATGAATGTTTTATTTATGCTTTTATGTTCATGGTGTATGCATTATAATATCTTGTTGAATGTTTTAGGGGATGTATAAGTTTGTGTTATGTGTTCATGGTGTACGCATATATATATGAAAATTATCTTGTTATAATTTTCAGGGGGAGCATACATTAATTTGTCATCATCAAAAAGGGGGAGATTGTTGACATTTATGTCATACACCAATGACTTTTGATGATAACAAAATAAGCAAATTTCTAATATAGTGTCGACAAAGCCATATAACAAGGATGAAAAGAAAAGGAAGAGTAAGACATGAAGAAAATGCAAATTCATATATGTAAAATTTGTAAAAAGAAAAATGCATTTATTTAAGCTTACAAAAATAGCTTCAAAACTCTTTAAGCCTTTCTAAACAAATCCTAAGCTATTTTTTTCCAAAGCATTTAAATGAGCAAAGAGCTTCATTGTCTTAGAAAAATTATATAGCCTTCACAATATTATTCAAAGTCTAAAATTTTGCATCAAAATTATGTAATTTTTTATTGATTTTAAAAAGATAAAGTGCCTCACCTTTCAGCCCCTTCATTTTTAAAAACCAGAAACAATTTGGTCGAACGAATCAAAATATTCGGTCGAATGAATTGCCTTAAAGGCACTTCGATGGAACTCTTTCTTATTTAGAATGAACGAGCAAGTTCGATCGAACGAATATTATATTCGATCGAATGAATTGTGCACTCTCGAAGTTAAAGAGCTCAGTGGTTTTTCGATCGAACATTTTTCCAATATCGATCGAACGAATTATGCCCTTTCAAAGTAAAAGAGCTCAGCCATTTTTCGATCGAACGTTTTGCATGTTTGGTCAAACGAACAGTAACTCAATCGAACGAATGACTTGATTCGTTCGAACGAATCTGGGCAGTTTTCACTGTAACGGATAATTTTTCTGTGTAACGGTTATATTTTTAGAAAAACTATAAATAGATCTTTCATTTTCACCTCTCTTTTTCTTGAACCTTTAATATCTTACTATTATATTGCTTTGCTTTGAAAAACACATTGAGCTTATCTATTTGCATTTATTCTTGATATTCTTTATCTTAGTGAGAGAAAGAGCTTCATTATGTAAAATCATTATATTCAAGGAAGTCTAATCTTCCATTCTTTACTTGTATCTTTAGATATTTTCAGAACGAAAAGAGGGATTCTTTTCTTAGTGGTTTTTATTTGTACATCACTTGTTATAGTGATTTGTTTGTAAGGTTCGAAGGTGAGCCTGCAAAATCTCCATTATGTAAAAGTTTGAGCCTTGGTTGATAAGGCTTGTTTTAGTAAAAACTTCAAAGAGTGCTTAAAGAAAGTGGACGTAGGCTTGGAGTTAGCCAAACCACTATAAAATTGAGCATGCAAATCTCTCTCTTCCCTAATCTTTCCTTTGAGTTTATATTTGGTGGTTGTGAATATCAAAAATAATGTAAAATTTATTAAAAATCTTTGAAATCCAATTCAACCCCCTCCCCCCCGTCTTGGGTTACCTTAGTGGGATTTCAAGATAAAAATCTGATCGTGTAAAAGACTTTGTCAACAAACAATGTGAACCCACTAACTAAGCCAGTGATGCAACAGCAACCGAATTATCATTTTGAGAAGATGGGTATTGGATATTATAATGATTGGCTCTAGTGCAAGTAAAAGTTTGTTGGAAATATGCCCTAGAACCAATCTTATCACAGGGTTCAGGGTTATTATCTTATTGTATATATATTTTTATAATTTATTGTAAAAATATTTATGATGAATAAATTGGTATTTATCTTAGTACCTTGCAATTTGTTCAGTTGCTATTTATTTTATTCTATTATTAATGCAAGATATGTTTTTGTGATGTATTGTGTGTCAAGATTCAATATACAAAGAATTATATATATGAGTACGGAGTCTATAATTGAAATACATCCAAATTCGTTCTTGATCGAGGTAATGTCATTAGGGATAATGATATTACATGATCAGTATGTTTTGTTGCTGTCACTGATTAGTATTTAATACTAATAGTTGGGTGACGAGTCTCATGTCACAAGAGCATAAACATGGGTATTACGTTTGAGAATGTGATATTGAACATGACCAAACGTGACAAATCACATGGGTGAATATCCACAGTCAATGATTTGTCATACAGCCATACTAGTATACTATTAGTCCTTAGACTTGAGACATTACGACTGCAATCTACAGTGAGACACATCATTCATTTGTACATATTGCACTAAGCTAACCATGCATAATTAAAGAAGCTTAATGATAATGTGTACTTATTGTATAAGAATAGATAATGATCTATATGGAATCTGTTAGCTTAGATATTTGAGCTTGAAATCCTAGATAAAACTGTCATATACGAGAGTTAAATATCTGGCCAGAGTATACAAATCCCAAAAATAAATTTTTGGATACGTGAATCTCATTTATAATTGAGATTCTGATCCTATGATCAAGTTAGAGGTTTGACGATTCCATGACCTGCACGCGATCGGGAGTTGATAGTAGAGGGACTTTACTACATGCAAGTATAACTATATGGATTTATCTGGAATTACATTCTCTGTGTTCTAGGGGTTATGATATCTTACTAAAGGTCACTCATGATTATTGAGAACTTTGATTATAATGTGTTGTACCAAAGTGATACGAAAGGGTTCGAATCTACTCATGTGTAGTTCACAGTGAACCATCATCATCTCTTTAGTTAATAGATACAATTGGAGGCCGATCAGAGACGGTTTGGCTATCCGAATTTCTAGGTATATAATGCTAATCCATGGTTGTTTTGTTTTAAAGTGTTTGAAAACCATAAATATTGCATAAAATATTTTCTATGATCCTTGATTACTTCCTATGTTTTTCTTTTATCTATGTATACTCTTAGATTTTTTTTTCCTGTAACTAACAATAAAGCGGAGTATGAGGCTTTGTTGACAAGACTAAAGACTGCTCGGGAGATCGGGGCACGCAACCTTACAGTAAGCAGTGACTCTCAACTAAGGCTATCAAACGGGCCAACCCGGTCCGATCCGTTTCGGCCCACCGCGGACTAATCTTAAACGGATGGGGCCAAGTTGGTCCGTTTATTATACGGGTTGGTATTTTACCAATCCTAACACGGTCCGCGGCTAATGGGCCTAAACGGCCCGACCCGCGAACCAATTTAAAATTTTAAAATTAAAAATATTAAAAATAAAAAATAAATAAAATATATTAATTATTATTAAATATAATATAAAAATATATTTTAAATATATAAAATTTATTTTTTTGGTGGGTTGGTAGGCCGGCCATCGGGTTAGACGAGTTGACCCGTTTAGCCCGTGGGCTAAGCAGACTAGGCCAAAAAAACCTGCAAATTAAACGGGCCAAAATTTTTTTGCTCAACCCATAGATTTAAGTGGGTTAAACAGGCCGGCCCACAAATTACCAACTCATTTGATAGTCCTAGTGATATACATATTGGTGATGACGGTCATGTAGACCGGGATATTTACTGTAACTACAGGGTATATGGTAGCCTGGGAGTATTCACCTGAATGGGGACACCTAGGTGAGTGCGATATAGGGTAACCTGGGGTTGGCCTGATAGAGAGGTCACCTAGGTGAGTGCGAAAAATTTCATAGATGGGGGTTGTTATATGGTGATATGACCACCTGTGAGTTTCATCGAGGATAGTTACGGACATCACCACATGACTACTTGAGGCAACATCAGTGGTGAGCTTATTTTCTGAAAAACTATGCATATTTTACTCCTTGTATCTAAAATAAACTTTTATTTAAAACTACATTATTTTTAATTGAATATCAAACCCATTGACGGCTCAGGATTGCGCCTGATCAGTGTAATTTTCGGGAAGACAGTCAACCTAATAACTTTCATAATATGATTTGAGATTTACAAACTAAAAGAACTTATTTAAATTTAATTGTTTTATGTGATGTTCGAGATATGTTTTTCTATTTATGAGTTAAACAATGTGTAATTATATATGTATTTATTTTAGTTCACTTACTGAGTATACTCCTGTATACTTACCCTTCTCACTCTTCAGTTTCAGGCCTAAAGAGCTTTGAGTATATCCAGTTGATGGTGGTGCTTCTAAAAGTCAGGGTGCTTCAGGTATACTTTTGAATCTGATTCACTTAGGTATATTAGTAGTCTAGTGGATTTTTGTTTACAAGTTTGTATTAACGCTTATTTATTTTTCTATGGATTGAAAAATGATTTGTAAACTTTATATTTGAATTCTATTTTGGGTAGAGTGACCTCCCATAGATTTATATTTGGATGAATTCTTTGATGAAATGACTTATTGTATAAATATATTTTGAAGTGTTTGAAACTGATTAAGAAATCCATTGTGTAGTTTGGCTGTTTAGATGGAATTACATTGAAAGTGTTATATAAATGGTTTTGAAACAGGCTTTAGTAAAGGCCTTACAGACTTACAGAGTGTATTCTGGTGATTGAGTATATCTTGGGAGTCTGTAATAGTTATCACGTGTGGGACCTATGGGTTAGAGCGTGACAATTTCAGATAATAGAATTTAGAAAGTGGTTGAATTACTTAAAAGATTTAAGTTGATAGTTTATAAATGGGTGTACCAAACTAAAAAAGACAGTAAGGGTAATATTAAAAGATTTAAAGTCAAGTTGGTGGCAAAAGACTTTCAAACAAAGAGAAGATATTAATTTTATAGAAACCTTCTTACTGATATCTACTAAGGATTCTCTTAGAATCATTATGGCATTAATTGCTTATTATAACTTTGAACTTCATCAAATAATTGTCAAGATAACTTTTCTCAATGGTCAATTGAATGAAGAGGTCTACATGATACAATAAGTTTAAACACCCAAACTACAAGTTATGATAGAAAACATTAAGATAGACTTCGTATTAGCTGATCCTTTAACAAAAGAACTGAGATCTATAGTTTTAAACATCATATTATGAATATGGGTATACAAAGATTTGATGATATTTTGCGTTAGAGAGAGTTTGACATAGTATATGTTTTTTTTAATATTTATAAATAAATGCATATTATTTTCGTGTAGTTGTTTATTATACTATTTTTTATGATCATCATTCATGTTTATTATATAATATATCAGTTGAGATATGATATTAAACTTATGTATGACAATTACATTTAACATACTTATTAATATCATATAAAATATCGAGAATAAATAAATAGTTGTTGAAGATATGGGTTTTTTAAAGTTATATTAGATATGTCCATTGATACTATATAAGGTCTCGAGAATAAATTTTATAATAGTCATGGACATGTAGACTCGTTAAAGTTTAATAGTTTTCTTATTTCATTATTTATGTATAAGAATAGAAAATTATAAAAAGAACTGATAAGATAATGATGTTATTTAGAATTATATCAGGACATCATATCTTAATACACTACTAGTCCTATGATCCATATTGATTTAATTAATAATATTTATTATTTTAGATTAATTATGTGTCAATAATAAGATTCTTTAATCATCACAGTCTAATATTAAATATTAAATTAGTCTGGATTGTTTTGAAACGTTGAATTCATTACTATTATTTTTTAAACATAGTCATATAAAGTATTTTATTTATCATTAGTTCTAGAGTCTTTTTTAAATAGGTAAAATTATTTATTTTGAAAATTAATTAATGTCGTCCGAGTGAAAGATTGTTACAAATTTGTGAACTTACATAATCATATTATTTGTAATTTTATTAAAATGAGTTAATGAAATAATTATTGAGTAGAAGGACTTAATTATGTGATTTAATGTAAATTGAATTTAACGTTTTTAATGGATTAGTTAGACAATTATTATAGATTATAGGTTATATTAAAGTTTTTAATGAGAAATTTTAATAAAAATTAATTAAAATGAATTAAGTTTACTCTCTACCTTTATAAAAAAAAAAATATAAGCTATTAAAATCTTAAAATATCTTTATTTCATTAAAAAAATTATCACGTGTATAAAAAATAAAGAGAAAGACTTAATCTTTCAACGATATATCTATAATTTAAATAGGTACAAATTCTATTACAAAATTTTGTATTTTATATTTATATATGAACAATTGAGCACCCAAATTTTCTAACACATGATATATGGTGCATGCAGCCTCACCTGTCCAGTTTTGAGCGGTGAATTACTTTCTACATTGAGTGATAGCAAAAATAATCCAGTTTTCTTGAAATACTTTGACATTTATACCCTGTTTTTGATCTGACAACAGAATATAGACTTAGAATACACCGATATGCGGAAATAACAAGCAAGAAATAATGATCAGCATTTTCATACATGCATCGATAGATGGCAATTTCTTTGTTTTCATCCTTTTGTTATCATATCAACATGACTGGCCAGTATTCTCAAATCTGGGCCATCTAGGAGTGTAATTGGCCCAACTGGGTCGGATATGTGGCAGAACAAAAACAGGAAGCGAATTTAGATTGACCTTGGTCACAACCGCTTTAACATCCATGACCAGAATGTACACATTAAATAATCAGCAAGGAAACATTTATAGCCATATGACCTCTTCCAACTACTGAGTGAATCAATGCCGAACTCCCAGCCTTTTTTTTCACAAGTGATTACAACTCCATTTGTACTTTACACCTACCATAAACTCCCCAATTGTTCACAGTCAAATCTTAGTTATGACTTCCTTCTCTTAGCTTCTATCGGTGGGAAACCTTACAAATCACAAATGCTCTTAGTCTACAAAATCTCGACCACCCATGTCACACCTGTGTAGCTGTGTTCTATATTACTTATTGTTTATGGGATATTTGATTGCCGATATTGCTTGACCGTAGCATATTTTGGAGGACAACTACGAGACAACTGCCAGAAAACAAGCAAAAGACAGATAGAGAATAATAATAATGGTGTCACCATCCGGGGCCAATGACCATTGCATGGCATTGAGTGCAAATTCAGCATAGTAATTTCAGTTAGAATATTAGATGGTCACCAAATCACAACGAAAGCATAGAATAGAAAGCCAAAGAGTGCGTATATCTCTATAGCACCAACCTCGTTGACTAGAATCAAAATAAAAAAATAAAATGACAACATCTCTTCTTCTTCAAGTTAATTTTGTTACCCACTCATTTTGGTTCTGTATCAATTGCCCTCAAAACTTCAGGAAATTTACCCATCTATCACTTTGTCACAAAGCTCATTTCCTCCAGGTCATTCATTTTTGGCCCAAATATCTCATGATAAGAATTTCAAATGGGACTCTACTTTTCTTTAGTGCCTCATAGCACATTCCTCTTTTTTCTTCTGGTTTTGCTACTTGAAAAGAAGGACCAAAGACATTGAAGTACTGGGTCCTATGGAAAATCATGTATCCTACGTAGGCCCTTGAGGATAGAATCACTTTCAGTGTGGGTATCACGCTTAAGAAAAAACATTACCTAACAATGTTTAATTACTTTAACACCAATTATTATATGAAGTACAACTCAAGGCATGATGCTTTCGAACTCCTAACCGTCATCATATGTTAATAAAGACATTACTTAACAGAACGTCTTCTTTATTAAGTTATTAACAAATTTGAACATGGCTTAATTGCATGTCAGCTGCAGTATTGACCCAGGCCAGATGCTGTCCTTGTCAACTTTTTCAATTTCTTTAATTATTCCTATCGATCGACATTATTTGTTTGGTTGCAGGGAAAATTTAAATAACAAATTACTTTATGGTAACATCTTGTTTACAACCATTAAAATGTTTGGTAACTACTTGAACTTTATTTGATAATTAATTTTTACTAATTACACACTCATTTATACTTGATAACTAATTATTCATATTCTAAGGGAAGTGCTATCCAAATCCAAACAGTTGATCAAAGATAAGTCAGTTAATGTTTTAGTGTTTCTGTCTTGTTCCTTGATCCTTAAGTTAAGTGGATAGGAGTTCCACTGTTGCAGAACCTGTTACCTTTCTCATCTCTTCTTCAGGTGGGCAGTCTATTTTATATATACTAAATTTGGCTTTTGAGAAACCAGAATTTTATATAGATTGCGGTTCTCCATCGACAAAGAATGACTATGTCTGATCTTTATTTCAATACTGCAAAAGGCAAATATAGAGACATCTCTTTCGCTGGGAAAAATAGAATTTCTTGGAACAAAAGTAGAAGCCATGTCATACGTTTATATTTGTATATAAATAAGAATATAAGATCATTCAAAGAGATAATTTCAGTTTGAAATGAACAGAATTGAGTATGCATCTTATTCTCTTATCAACGTCCAAACTGCAACCCATCAACTTTTCGAAATCCTGAGCCATGTAAAGTTACATACACCCGCGTAAAATGTAAAAGGGACAGTAGGTCGCTGTATAAAAGCATAGTCCATAGAGATAGACAGTATGGGACTAAGCATACTCATAGGGAGTTGCTTACTTTCCATTCCATGCTTATCATCTGGCAAAATCATAACTACGTAGGGTTTGTTACTCTTTGTGTTGAGAAAGTGGGGTTTCAATTAAAAGCTTCTACTTTGAAAAATGGAAAAATGCAATATGATTCCCTGATTAAATGGAAAGCTTGATTTAGGCAGGGATTCCTTATTTATATAATCCAAGGGAAAGAATTATGGCTCATTATTAAGGATCTGTTGTATACTATTTGGGAATAGGGATTGTTTGCCTGTTATTAATAATTAGTTCATGGATAAAACATATTTATTTGAGGAAGTACGTGCACCACTTATTTATTATCTTTTAAAAGTACATTTTTACTCTATTACCTTAAACCACAGTAAGTTATATAGCTTAGCTTTATCTATAAACCGATGATGTATAATCATCTTCTTTATATGCTAAATATCATCTGTTCCACAAATTCATGTATAATCCATTATTATCTATGTATGATAGGTGACGATAGATTTAATTTAAAATATATAATTTAAATGTATATCTTATATTTAATTTTAATTAATTAATTATTATTTAAACGAGATATTTAAATGATGATATATTTAATTAATATTTTTTTAAAATTTAATTAGATAAAATCTATCGATCGAAATAAAATCTAAATATTTTAAGTTATAAAATAATAATAATAATTCATTGCTTTTCCAACAATAAAAATTCATTAGTAAAAGGATGGAGTATCCAATAAGGAATTTTGCTTTTAAAAGTGGTCCTTAAAACCGAAACTGCGGGACATTAATCCATGTGTTAGCTTAGCGTCAACATCCACAATGTATAGGAATAGGATCTTGTTTTCCTTCATTTAAGCACATCACACATTGTGACTATGGTGTGGAATTTGTTATCCATCTTAAAATTGAGTTTTTTACAAGGAATATTTTCAAACATTTTGCATAGGACTATGACCACCATTGTCATATTAATATATATTCGTTTCATTTCTTAATTATGTCAATATACTTTCATTATTGAATTTCGTTGATCTATTAAATCAATTTCAAATCGAAAGATTGTGGGTATTTTTTCTACATTAAGCCCAAAATGGGAGCGCCGTGTGTACTATATATGAATTTATGGTCTCAGAAAGTCCGTGTAATAAAATTGTATTTCATAACAATTGGTTGTTCAATGTTCATATTAACATCTTCTTATTAAATTCACTTTTCCTTTTTATTGTTTGTGTGTTGGAGATGGTGGAGATCTAAGCATAGAATGAGTGGGTGTGATTCATAGTTCTTGAAACCTAACTATAATTGCTTTTCTTAAATAGATTGGTTCGTGCTGGTGAAGGCATTCATTTTAGGTGGCCAAAGACTATAATCATTTTAAAGCTCAAATAATAATTTATAGATTCGAAACCCATAATCTCCCTACATTATTATTATTATTATTATTAGCCATTAAGTTGTTGAACGGAAGTTACAACTATTCAATATCACATCACATCAAAGTTGGTTCCAAACTACATCATTATTACATAATCAAAAAACATTAAAATTATATTTTACATATAAATGTTTGAACCCAATAAAATTAATCGATTTTTACCTTCTTTTATAGTATATAAAATTACATCATATTATTTATTATATGTGTTGTTATCGCATATATATGTGTGTATGTGTGTTTTAGACGAGCAATTGGAGTGCCTTGTGAATAAATTAAAGCTCGTTGATTTATAAGAACTCCAAGTGGGATAATGATTTAATTAGTTTTGTTCCTTTCTTTCCCTTTTAGAAGATGAATTCTAACTCACCCGTCCATTAGCCTTTGGTTATTGTTGACGCTAGCAACCTCATTGGCAGGTGGTTATTACTATTCATTTGGTGAGTTTAGTCTTATATAATATAATATTGATTCTCATTTAAGATTGTAACTTAATTTTATAATAAGCTACCCACGGATTAAGTGACAAAATGATTTAAGGAACTTCCGGTAGCAGAAAAACAAAGCAATACCTACCATTGGAAGGGAAACTATTGTTGGGATTTGCGTAATTAAAATATATATGCATCTTAAAGAAAATTAAATTATATTATTATTATTATTATTATTATTATTATTATTAGATAAGTTGTCAACATTTAGAATTAACATTTGAGGCAGTACTTAAAACAAACAATAATGGAAAAATGTTATAATAAGTAAACAATTTCCTCCATTTGAATGAAAAATCTATTAATTAACAAAATTAATATTTTAAAAAAATCAAAATTTAAAATCTCTAACAACTTAGTTTGAATCAGTAAAACACTAGAAATATTTTTTAGGTAAAATTTTTATCCATTTTGTTAATAATTTAATCAAATATAACCATTATCATCATCAACAAATGCCCCCATTACATTTTCGTTTTAACCAACAATATAAAGAAAGATCTTTTAAAAGTCCTGGAAGTATCAATTTTAATCGATACAAGCACGTCCAATAATCTATGTGTATCTATGTGTATATACGACTTTTCACAATACAATGCATATCTCCAATTTAAAAAAAAAAGAATGAGAATAATCGTAATAATAATTTTTCTCTATTTATCTTAAATTATTAGACCAACATCATACATTTTAATTTAATATTATTTAACAATATGTTTTTTTTTATATAAGAGTCATATTATAATATAACGTCCATGATAACCACAAGTAATAAATATCAGTTGATAGAAATTAAATAACAAAAAAATAAAAACCTTTTGTATTTATTGAGTTTATTCAATTATATTACATGAAGAATAATTTAATAGTTATATTGTAATGTTCTATTAAATTTTTATTTTAAATAATATAATATTTATTTATTATAATAAATAATTTTAAAAATTATGAATATTCATTCATTATAATAAATAAATTCAAAGATTATTAAAAATTTAATATTCAATTGATAAATATCATTTCACTTATTCCATTATTTCAATAAAAAAATAATTATTATTATTATTAATTCTTCGGGATTTTACTTAATAGTAAAAACTCAAATTTTCAAGAAGTTTCATGTTTAAACCCTATGAATATCATAGTGGAGTATTAAAGAGATCATATCGTAAATTTTATTTGAACTGTTTCTTTGAATATAATAATTGATTAATTTAATATTAGACTATAAATATTATTTAAATTATCCTTTCAAACGTGATGATTAACCTGTTTAATTGGTATATATTTTTGATTCAGTAAATTAAAATTTTTTATGTATATAAAAAAGGGATTTAACCAAAAATAGCCAAACAGTAAAGTCAAAATTCAAAAATATCCATAGTGATAATTTTCATTAAAAAATAGCCAAGATCACTGTTTGATGACGAAAATACCCCTGAATTCAAAAGAAAAAGAGGAGCGATTTGGTGTGGT
>JAVXUL010118146.1:0-17201 GCA_035590515.1 Trichilia minutiflora | reverse complement strand
ATTCATTGTAAACATTTTTACAATACAATATAAAGATATATATACAATAAGATATTAACCCTAAACCCTGTGACATGGTTGGTTTTAGGGCATATCTCTAACAAAAACTTATAATATTAATTTTGAGTTTTATTAATTAAGATTGGTTTGATTTGTTAAAGTAAGAATTGGGTATATAACGATGTTTTGATTATTGGTGATGGTGGAGAGCTGGAGTTGCAGAATTTTCTATGGCATTTTGCGAGGGAGACAGACACTTGTGTTTTGGTTTATAAAATAAGGGTAAAATAGTAATATTATAAAAAGAGTGAGGCAATTACTGATTGCAGGGGGTAACTATCACGGGATTCAAATTGCAAAGAGGGATTTATCACAAAAGTTAACATAAGAGGGCGTTTATCATTTGATGAAACTATAGGGTGGTATTTGTTATTCCTCCTTATGTCAAATCAAAACTTCCAATTTGAAAAAAAAATGGGGAATGGGAAGTGAGATGGATGTTGGGTTAGGTGGAGAGATGGATGATCCAGTATTAAGGGTCTCTTGAAATTACTTTATTGCCTTCGATTTTAAGGCTTTCGGTGGACGGGATGCACTCCAAGGGCTATTTATCACCAACTTTAAACCTGAAGGCTATTTGTCATAAAAGATAAAATAGGAAAGTATATGTCATTTCATCAAATCTTATGAACATTTGACATCCTCCAAATATTAAATGTAGCATTTTTTAACTCTAATACTTTCTCGTTTAGATTAGCCACGAAACATGCAATCCCGATGCCAGTAGTGAATCACCTACACTTGTATTTATTAGTCAATGTAGACTGAAAAATCTTATTGTGTTTTGTGTAATTCTTATTATATTTCTTTCTGAAAATATAAATGAAATAATTAACTTCAGTTCAGCTCACCATTGCTTAATAATTAAAAATTTATAAATACAAGAAAAATTCAGCGTAATGTCGATTGTCTAGTAAAAAAAATTTGGATGTCTAAAACAGAATTTGGTAAGATAACAACAAGCAAACAAGAAAGAAAGAAAAGAAAATTTTGTGGTAGTGTTTCTAGGTTACCGTATGCTTTTATAGAGAGATAGTGGTGGGAGTTGAAGAAGAAAACAATAACCAATCATGAATCAACAAAAACTAACCATTTTTTTTTGTTAGATTTGACTTCCTCTTATGGGTGTAGCTATCATATCTTTGAAGTTTTCCTATGTGAGCTTTTTAAGAATTAGATTGACTATTATTTTTTGCAAGAAGCTTGCATATAATCCTTGGTTAATTGATTATTCCATAATCATTGCACTGTATTTTTTCTATTTTGATGGTTAACCACATAACGGGTTTCTTGACATGCAATAATGCCATGAAAACTATGATAGAGGGATGCAGCTATAAGGTTTGACGCATAGCCTCCTTCAACATGCTTGTATTGTTGCTATTGTCACTTCATAATTATCAGTTACAAGCTTGAAAATGGTAACCTCTAATCGGGAATTTTACCTAGGTTGGCCTTAAGGTATGTCCTTGTATGGCTTTCAATTCGGAAGAGAAAATTCTGACGCCTAACCCATGTTTAATTCCTAGGCTTTGTTAAAGGGTCCATCTCCGAGGATTTAAGCGATATTCTAGACGTTGAGTCAGGGTTGAGCTTGTCGACAAGACTTATTTTCATGCCCTAATCTTAAAAATTGAATCATGTAACAATCATTATAAATCCAAAAAATATGTTTTATTAATTAGAATCTATTTCAAGGATACGCAAAACATTTAAACTCTGTTTTTAAAACCAATTCAATACAAAAATTTCATATTTCTAAAAATACAATTGATATCATCATTCTTAATTCAAAATACAATTTAATAATATCATTCGTTCTTCGATCGATAAACCAAATATAAACATAAATATAAACATTATAAATCCAAGATCGCTAACAAAAAAACCAAAACACAACTCAAAATACAATCATATCATATGCATACTTGATCGAGTAATTTAAAATGCTTATAATTCATTTAATATAAATCAATTTTAATTTCAATTTCAATGGACTAAACATATGCGTAAACTAAGTCAAGTACCTGCTGTCAATAATACAATGTTTGATTAAACCAATTATGCTTACTCTTTGATGAAGATTATCCTGAAATGTAAAGGAAAATGATGAGTATTCTAAAATACTCAGTGAGTGGATATATATATTGTTAGTGTGTATGCCCTAAAAATCATTCGTGTTATTGGTTTCAAGGCTTATGATCTTGTATAAATGTTTATGTTTATTAATGAAAGAAGTAGTTTTTTATTTACATACGTTTGCTGCTTCCTTTATTTTTTATACAGACGAATAAAGAATATATGTAAATTATTCAGATAATTTTATTTAATTGTTAAATAAATTATCAAATTGTTTCCTACGTACATAGTATTGATTGGGCGACAACATCACATAGTAGGCATACTAGATGCCACCTAATAATATTATATAATAATATATATAAGCTGATAATATGAGTATTATCATAAGGATATTAGTGTGGATTTATAGTTGGTGAACTATTTATTGAACATGATCAAATATCGATGAATCATATGGTATGCATGTAGTTAATGGTTTATCGATAAATTATAATAGTGTGCGATGTAATTCTTTGACCTAAGACGTCTAGAATTGGACTATGTATGGATGGGTATATTTTATATGGTGTATAAATGTAGGGATAATCACATCTTATACAAGAAGCTGATTTGGGTATGCTTTGTTCATATAGGTATTCGGTTGACAGTCAAGATGAGATCCGTTAGCTTGACATATTGGACTGAGAATTTTCATTGCCCTAGTCCGAGTCAAGTTCCTAATCGAATGTCGATATAATGTCATGATTATAAATATGTGGCCACAGTATAATATTGATATATGATCGACGATTCAAAGTAGTATTGAGATTAGAGTTTTGACAGTCCATGAATCCCTATCTCGATCAGGATACGATGATGGAAGAATATCATTCACACGTTACGTACAATCAAGGAAAGGTTTGATGAAGATACTTCTTCATTATGACTTAAGGATTATGACACATTGTTAGATACTAACCATAGTCAATAAGCAATCGAAATGTTCGGCATATGTTCACGACTGAGTCACGGTGAACCTTTATGGTCCATCAGGATCCTATAACGTTTCTTCACATGAGAGAGAGATTAAAATATTATTGGGAGAGAGCTAGTACCCTCATGATAATATAAAAACAGGTCGAAATCGATACATGTGACGGTTATACGTATTAACAACTCTTTAAAGTATTAAAGAAATGATATATTGATATCATAAGGTTATTTAATGTAAATAACTTGACAAATTTGATATTAATGATTATCAAATATGATTTTAAGGTAAAATGATAAAAATGAAATGATATAGTTTTATTTAGTGCAAAATGATCATTTTGCCCCTAATATGATACATGTGTGTAATTTATTGTAAATTACATATTTAAATTTGATAATTTTGATTATCAAACATATTGAAATATGATTGTAATATAAAATGGTAAAATCTAAATTAAAGTGTTTAATTTAGATAGAAAATACCATTTTACCCTTACGTGTAAAAGTGACCAAGGGCATTATGGTAATTGCCCAAAATTTATAGATTTTGTATAATCTATTAGCTTAATTAATTTGTTAATTAAGTTAGCCATTATATAATGTATTTAAGTGTTAAATACTCAAATAAAAATTGGTTTTATTAATGGCCACAAATATTACACAAGTCATTATATAATTGGATTATATTTTGATTTTTGTGTTTTATTTCCATTGGTCCACTTTGCATGATTGCATACACATATCATGGTATTGATGTATCATATAATTTTCTTTTATTTATTATATTTATTAGATAAATACTAATTAAAATAAATAGAAAATAAAATAAAAATATAAATATTTTTCATTTTTGAATTATTTGGCAAGGAAAATAAGATTTTCCATTTTTCTTTCTCTCAAAATTCGGCCAGCCATGGGGGAAGATAAGAGGATGGTGTAAAGTGGAGAGGAGTTAGGTTTCAAGCTCTCATCTTCATCAAAAAGGAAAGCACACAAGTAGTCTACCAAAAGCCCTGAGGTATTGTCACTTAATTCCCCTTGTTTTCTATGGATTTAACCTAGAGTTTTTGACATGAAAAATTTATATTTAAGCATGCAATAGGCCATAGAACCTTCAATTTCCTCGTAATATGTTTTTCCCCAAGCCCCGTGTTCATAATTTGGATTCACAAATCATATAAGAGTGTTAGGCATATCACTCAAGTTGAACGGCGTACCCAATCACTTATAAAAACCAATGTCAATCTTGAAACCTTCCTCGACACCCAAAATGTCAGTGGCTATCCCATATGGGTCTATATGAACTTGTGGCTCAATGTTAGGCAAGCTTGCATCTTGTGAAAGTTCTAACGCATACCGTACCAAGTGAGTGTTTATCTAAGTCCTACTCTATTATGGGTTGTAAAGAATCCACCTCCCTAAGGGCTCAAACAATCTCATCCTTGATAAGACAAGATCATCATCCGGTTTAAAAATATAATAATGTCAAATATTTAACAAGTCCAACACATGAGTAGGTCTTGGGTAGTCTCTTGAGCTATTTTCTTGGGGTTTCGTCAATGATGGTTTAACTGATTTTGGAATATACTCTTCTTTCTCTATCAACAACTCATTCACCTCTAATGGATACAACCCTTTAGTTTTCTTAATTTTCCCTTGAGTTTTCTCCACATCCTGACTCTCTTTTAGGCTTACATTTTCTTGTGGCAATTATGGTACTCTCACCTCTAAGATTAGGCCAACGTGGTGTTGGAGGTCATCAAGTGGCGATGGTTCTCCTGGTAAGCCTTTAAATGGAATGCTTTGTAGCTTCTCAATAATAATAATGGCTTTTACTTCACCCTTCAAGGAAGGGACATGTATTTCACATATATCTATAATCTCTTGCTTCTTTTTTCCTGCGAGCATATATTGGTGCTATCACAGCCCCCTTCTCTAGCTTTCTGAACTCTTGTTCCATTTTTTAGCTTTTATAATGCAAAGCAATCACCGTCTTCCTTTTTTGTTTTGTCTATCCTTGGTGAACTTATACACGTTCTCCTAGCCCCTATGCTCTACTTTCATATCATATTGTCAGGCTAACATAATAAAATATCTGATGTCACCAAACCATTTATTACATCGTAATAGGCTTCATCAACATATTTACTAATAGAAAATGGCACTTTACACCATTTCAACACTTTAATCCCGCCTACCTACTTAATCCACCCAATGATAAACGAATAAGGATGATTTTCTACTAGTAACTCTAATTTTTTTACCACAATCTTACTAATTACATTTTTTGACTACCTCTGTCAATAACTATGACAGAACACTCTCCATAAGATCTACCAACTATATGAAATAGTTTATAGCATTGTACATCATCATCGATTATTTCAGGACACATTACTTTCCTTGCAATATAAACTCCACACTCACTATCTCAAGCTTTATCAAAAATGGATAAATCACTTTTCATTTGATAACGTACCCCCTATTTCTTCTGTAGTATTGGTCGTCATAGTCATCATCACTCATATTGTCATTTCCTTGAATAGGTGGTGTTGGTTGAACCTCTCTACTGTGGCCACTACCTTTACACCTATCACTATGTTGTTCAAGATAGAATGGGACCTCTCCTTCATCTCAACAAACTAATAGTCTAGGATTTTTTATTAACTTCCAACATAGCTACATGGTTTAATAATGTTATAAAGTCTGCATGAAAGGAGCCTATTAAGATGCTTTGACGGAATATTAGTTCCTCCAAAGCCTACAACCTCTAATTTACATCACAAAGTTAGTTGTTTTATTACTGCTACTATCAGCCATTGTCTTAAGTCGATACTTGACTTTGATATTAGTTGTTTTATTATTGTTGTAGCCAACCATTATCTTGAGTTGACACTTGACTTTGATACCAAACTGACATAATAGAAATGTATTTAAAACGAATTAATCAAACGATTGATTCCTAAGGCTTCAAATCTACTAAGCAAAGTTATTAAAAACCTTAGAACTTAGGAAAATTTTGATTCAAGCTTAAAAGATTCAAAACTTTAAAAGTTACAAACACAAGAAATATAGCCCTATTTATACCAAAGGTTTCAGGTTATACATAATTACAAACTTGTTCTTAGGCTAAAATAAACACAAAAGGAAAAACAAGTCACAAAAGGGCAAAATTATAATTTATTGAGGTAGGTTCAATTCCAGTTGAAAGGACAATCAGATGCTGGTCTTGTTTTGGAAGTCGTAGGTGACTTTTACATGAATTCGGTGTTGATCTTGAGTACATCCAGCATCTAATACCGATCTTCTCCAAACTCAACTAGGCAATCTCTCCTTGAATCTAGTGTTAGTCAATGTTGGGTGATGTAAAAGCATAACACAAAAATAATCTCACAGACTAATTTTGCAAAACTTAAAATTCTCTAAGTTAAAAGAGTTTTAAAAACTTTAAAATTTGAGAGAAAATTTGTTTGGAGGTAAAAGTTCTAACCTTTAAGGTTTAAGCTTCTATTTATAATGAAAACTACATAATAATGAATTCATAAGTTTGTATTGAATAGGTTTGTATATACCTCTTGTTTAGTGTTGGTGTACGTGAACGCATAATTGACCCTAGAAAAACCACACTTCATGAAATTTTCAATACATGAGCGATCTCACCGAGTAAGTTTGTATCCATGACCCCTTTGTCTAAGTAATGCAATTAATCCACTACCCAAGGGAGATTGAGCTAATCAACTGGAGGCAATAACAAGCCATACTTCAGAATCATATCCCAATGTAGACAAATGTCAAGCATTCTCAGAATAAGAATCTTATAATCCTCTTTAATTTGATTGTTAGTTTTACCTATCATATATTCATACTAATTAAAATACTATTTTAATGGCACTACGGTCGAAGTGGTACTCAGATTAATGTTCTCTACCTTCTTTCCCAACATTTCGTCCTTTTTTGGACTCATATCTTCTTATGAAAACTTTTGGTATGCTTGCTGATAAGTCAAATTTTATATGAGTAACTAATTATGTTATAGATATATTTTGTATTAATTTAGCTTATTAATAAATCTAATTAGAATAATTCTACCCTAATTTTAAATTTATATGGTAGGTACAAGTTTATAGATATTAAATATATTTTATACATTTTAATGGATGATGAATTTATTTTTAAAAGAAAGATTAGTTCAAAGAATGGGGTAGATTTAGCATTGGATGTAGGCTAGAAGTTAAAGTAAAGTAGTAAAGGAAACGGAAGCAAACCAATGTAGAAACCCTTTTCCAGGATCAGTGTCAGACTTAGGGCTGGTCCTAACTTATTGGACAAGATTGACATCAATCATGGCACCAAACTTGGTTAGTTATTGATAAAACTTTTATGTACATGCTTGAACGACATCAAGTTGAAGAAGATAATCATTGAATTTCATTAAGGGATTTAAACGAGAAGAATTTAGCTTTTTTAATTAAACTAGGATTTGTCTAGGTTTCTAGAAAACTATAAATAAAAGATATTTTCTCAAAAGAAAGAGTCTTCTAGAGAGAAAATAGATGATAGCAAAGAAAAAGAACAAGCAATTTAACAGTTTTTCATCTTTCAAGTTCTTCTCTTAGTATTAAGAATGTCTTTAATTTAATTAATTATTTTGAATTCGATTATGGATTATTAAATATCTAACTAGGGTGAAAGGTTATAGCCTAGTTAGGATTAACTTTTATATTTTCTTGAATGGTTTATTTACTTTCAATTCTTCTAATTATGATATTATAATTTATTTTTCTTGATTTTATTATTATTTCTATGATTAGCTACCATAGAAGTAGTTTTAGAGTTTATGTGAAGCATCTTCAGGAGAAACATAAACTGTGCACTAGGAAAATAAGCATAGATAATTAGGAATAGATATATATCTTGATTGTTTGTAATGTTATATGAAAATTAACCCCAGATTTTAATGAACTTAATTAATGACTAAGAAACTGATGGATAATCATTATTAGTTTAAATACCACTTTAATAGCTCGATAGAGAATTAGGATAATAATTAAGTTAATTAACATTCATGACTGCAATCATTATTTAGTTCATATTACAAATCTTTAGTAGGTGAACTTTGGATCCTTAGTAATTATATTTATTGAAAACAACCCATTTGCTATCATAGTTAGGTTAAATTTTAGTTTCTTTACTGTAGTCTTAATATAATTGATTTATTATTTTCTCCATTCAATTGTTCTAAACCATAATTAGTTTGATTTATTCCTATGGGTTCGATACCTTGGAATATTTTCGAAGTTTTATTATTATTATCGGCTTTGTGACTTGTAGAAAATAACTGCTCAAGTTTTTAGTGTTGTTGCTGAGGAATAATATCTAATTGCTATCTGAGTTATTGAATTAGTAATTAGTTTTAGTTTTGTTTTATTTCTTTTTCATTGTTGTTCTATAGGTAGTTTATACATTTACAAAAATCTAAATGTCCCAACAACATCGACATATTACCTTTCAATCCAAAAATCTAGCAAATATTAAAGCCAATCGCGTTAAAAAATGAGTAGAGATGGATAACAATCAAATCAAACCATTGAACCGGTATGAATGAGTCTGAAGAACTTCTAAAGTCGATTATTAGAGTATCACCATCATACATTTGACTAAGTAATGCTGGGTGGAATTATGAATTAAAGGCATTGCACTTTAACATGTTACCGTCATTCCAAGTTATGACCACCAAAGTCTTATTAACGTTCATTCGAGAATTTTAGAGCATCATCTAAATATTCTTACTAAATAGAATGAAAGAGGATAACTTATGACTGAGATGTTTTTCATCCACATTGAAGTATCAAGCTAAATCATGGTGATAACCGCCTAGAATGATCAATGGAAATTTGAAAAGAGATTTAAAACAAATTCATGACCAAGTTTTACTTACCTCAAAAGATTATTGAACTTGTTAGTGTAGTATACCATAAAAACTATTCATGTTTTCAGTTTTAGGGTATTTTCTATTGTATCATTGTATACATATACATACATACATATATATATATACACACACACAATATATATATATATATATACACACAAAATATATATACATACATACATGCATACATATATATTTACACACACATATATACATACATACATATATATATGTGTAAATATATATGTATGTATGTATGTATGTATATATATTTTGTATATATATATGTTAATAAAGAAATTATTTATGTTCATATGTGTATGTTGCTACTTCTTTCTAATCTTATTAATGAATGGAGTATACATATGACTATCCAGATAATTGAATTATCTAAATTATTCTTACATATACAATATCGAATGGGCATCGATATCGTATAGTAGGTACACTAAATATTTTCAATCAAAAACATGAGATGATATTAGTACAAGTGACAATAAAAGTCATGTCACTAAGGCATTAGTGTGGATTAATAGTTGGAGGACTATTTTTTGAACATAACCAAAGAAATGATGAATCACAGAGAATAAATATATTCATCATTTGATTGTACTAGTGTACAATGTACTCCTTTAAACTGAGATGTCATAGTTATTATTTGATATAGATTTACATAGTTCATATGGATTATAAGTGTAAGACTAATAAAGTCTAGTACAAGAAGCCAATTTGGTCATGAGTTATTTATATCGAGATGTGAATGACTTTTAATATGGGATATATTGATTCGATATATTTAAGATTTTGAGTTTCCAAACAAATATTAGTAAATGATTAAAGTACTAAATCCAAGCCAGGTAATGACATAAGTCATGTGAAAGAATTCATTATGACAAATTCAATGAGTAATGATTAATGATTGATACAAACATTGAGTTTAGGGTTTTGACTTTCTGTAAACCTTGAGTTAGTCAATATTGAACAACAAAGAGACATTACCCATACGATACATACAATCAAAAGAAAATGATGTAATAAAGATTTTCATCATGGCTTAAAAACTATGTGTGAACCCCATTTCTTAAGTTTATGGGTAATATAATAAATTTCTTATACAATTATGTGCATGTTATTATGTGTAGATCATTCATTAGAGGGTGTTTTAGCTTGAAATTATTTTTAAGGAGATGTGTAGTGAAGAATAATGAGTTAATGAGAAAGAACTTAATTTTCGACCCTCAAATCATCTTCAATGAGAAAAAGTTTCCATTGTTTTTGTAGATAGTGAAAAAAGGTTTTCGTTGATATATTATAAGGTCCATGGGGTAAAATAGACATTTCAAGTTATAACCAGTTGAAGTAATAGTCCTCAGTTAAGGAAATAGAAAGAAAAGTATCAATATGTAGGGGCTACAATATTGATATGTGGCGCGAGCAGGCCATAAGTATCGATACTCGGGTATAGAAAACCTTATCACGATGCACCCACGAAAAAAGTATCATTATGCTGTCAAATAGTATCGATACTTTGAGCAAAGTAGCATTATCACACTGTGCCCAAAGAGACAGTATCTATATTTTGAGGAGAAATATCGATACTTTACTGTTATAGTAAAACCAAAAGTATCAATACTTTAAAGAGAAAATATCAATACTCAAGACTATAATGAATAGTAAAAAATCAAGTATCGATACACTACTAAGAAGAGTATCGATACTAAACCCTGTGAAAAAACTGGATGAACCTTTTCAAAAGAAAGTATTGATACTTTAAATGTGAGGAGCCACTTTTAAAAAGAAAGTATGGATACTTGGAGAGAAGTATCGATACTTGAAAGAGAGGTATTGATACTTGGACGTGTGGACAAGCCTGAAGCCATTTTCAATCCAAAGTATTAACACTTTGAGAGAAAGTATCGATACTTAGGGGCGTATTACACAGTTAGTGTGCTTTTGGGAGGATATTTTAGTTATTTCACGGTTTCTTATATATGAAGAATAGGGCTCATTTTTCCATTCTTTCTTCCTCCCCGTTTGTAATTTTTCTCTTTATTTTTAGATCTAAGCCACTTCTTACTCAAATTGTCACCAATCTCCATCATTCTTCATGCAATAGCTTCAAGAATCAAACCAGAGTTTAAAAACATCATTTGGTTGGAGTTTTACTCGACTATTCACGAAGAATCAGGAGAGAAAGGTCATAGGATAGTAGTTTAGAGGGAAAATCAAGCAAAGAGTAGCTTAAAACATATCTATCAGCTTGGGTTAATACACCCCTCAGTTTATTTCTTTGATTCAAGTTTCCTTTTAGTATGAATTAAGAAAAGAGTAGTTAGGTTACTATACCCCAAACCCCTAGATTTTAGACATAATCTAATTTATCAATTGGATTGATAAATTGGGATGTTTGAGTATGTAATGATGTTGAGAAACTAAGAATGATTCATTAAAGAGTGAGAATGGAGGTAACTGAAAAGCTGGTAGGAGAGAAAGAGAGAAAAAGAGCAGACTACTGGTATAACCTCAGAGTAAAGAAGATCATGACGATAGTTATATTATCATCATGTGCATCATGAATTTCATAGCATGAGTAGATTATATGAAAGATTATTGAATTTTATGGACATATGTATGTAGGCACAAAAGCCACATTTAGGGTATCTCCAATACGAAGAGGATATCAAGCGAGTGCTTCCCATCTCAAGGTGAGTGAATATTTCCTCCCTTGATCGTTACTTAAAGATAATTGTATATTTTTACATACTTCAAAATAGATATGTATATTTGTATGTATGTGTGTGTGTGTATATATAAACTAAGTTGGGAGGAGTTGGTAATAGATTGTGTGGTGATCAGAAGAGTCCCCTATTTATGATAGATTTAGGTAATAATTTTTATGATAATTTTATATACTTGTGGTATAGTTGTATGTTTATATAATGATAATTGGAGGTCGATGTGAGTTGATTTCATTGGTCATAATTATCTTATTTAATATAAATATTAATGATGAAGTTTGTATAAATACACATGTTATGATTTTGGAATATGTATGATAACCAAAGTGCTAATGCTTTTATTTTGAACTTATATGACTTTGAGATTAGTTTTTGGCCTTGAGTGCCATTAATATTGATTTGGCCTTATGAGCCATAGTTTGTTGATTTACGGCCTTTTATGCCACTATTCTTGATTTTTATATTGGTACAGATTAGCCATGTAGCTCGAATAAAGTGGGTGGAATCCAATAGATCTAAGGATGAGGATTGTCCATACAGTCCAAGATAGGATAGGTGAAATCCAACATGTTCATATTATATAGCATGCTATTTATATACCTATATGGGTTCATATACCCATACCAGTTTATGAATCAGCCATACAGTTTGAAATAGAGTGGATAAAATCTTACAAACCGATGAAAGATTTATATTTGAATTTATGATAACATTTCAGTTATATTTCTTTATGCCACATTTTATTTATGGATGAATTGAGAAAGGTTGATTTTTTTTTTTATGATTACAAGGGTTTTCTATAATCAGTCTATGGAATTTCGTTTTATTATCATATTTTGCTATCTGTTCACTAAGTATTTTCCCAAATACTCACCCCTCAGTCCTCCATTTTAGTTTAATGTATTCATTTGCGAGTATATTTAAGCTAATCAGAATTTTTAGTAATATTTTCAAGTACTCAACTCATATTTCAGCAATATGGTCCACTGAATAGAACCAATGTAATAAATAATTTGATTTTCTATATTTTGTTTAATCAAGAGTTTATTATAGTAATTTATTTTGAAATGAGTATTTAATGTAATGAGTTGTATAGATATTGTATTTAAAAATCTATCATATTCTATTTATGTTTGAAAATAGATTTCGAAAACATGTTTTAATACCTTACATGTCATAGGAATGCATTCTAATTAATAGGATGTATTTCTTGGATTCGAGGTAATTGTCACGTGGCCAATTTCTAGGGTTCAGGCGTGATAATTTTATTGCTATCAGAGCTTTTGATTTTGTATGTGTTTATGACTTTTCATTTTTTATTTCTCTTGATTTTGATCCTTTAAAATTTTCAGATGGTTGGAAAGTTTAATGAAACTTGTTCTCAGTAAACCATAAATTGAGTCGAGTTAAATTATGATTTATTGATTTGACATGATAAAATAGACTGTTTATTGTGTAGAAATGCCACCATGACCTGAGAGGGGGAGAGGTAGACCCTGAAGGAATGTAGCAATCCAAGATGATTAGGAAGCTTTATCGCATGCTCCACCTTCTACTTTTAATAAGGAGTAAGTTCGTGTGGATCCTTTACTATAGATGTATAATCTTAAAGGAAATACTCATTTTACTTGGTCATAGAAGACCTGGAATATATTTATGGTATTTATGAGTACATAGAATTTGGTACCAAACCAAACTCAAGCCTAACCTAAATCTTCTCGACCAGTGCAAAAATCATCCAAGTTTATTAAGGAAGTAAGACAACTTGGAAGTTGTCTCATTTTGTGGAACTACTGATGCTTTAGAAGCAAGTAAATAGTTAAAGACTATACAACAGAATATGGATGATATGAATTTATCAGATAAAGAAAACCTAAGGGTGGCTACCAAAATGCTTGAGCATAGTGCTACCACTTAGTGGCAGCACATATCATTAAAACTGAGTGCTAAGTCTACTTGTACAGATTTTTAGAGGGCCTTTCAAGAGAAGTACTTTACTTATTTTTATAGTAATCAGAAAAGGCATGAATTTACAAATTTAAAATAGATGGTAGCACAGTTACAGATTACAAGACTCAGGTAAGATAGTTGACAAAATTTGTTCTAGACTTTGCCAATGAGAAAACTTTATATGCTAAATTTGAGGTTGGGCTAAATCTAGAGATTAGAAATAGGATGCCAATGACAGGCAAACTGAGCTATGAATAAATAGTTCAGTTAACTCTTCGAGTAGAGTCTTTAATTGGAAAAGGAGATCCAAGATTGATTTTCAAAAAAGAAAGGACCTTAGTAGATGGGTCAGTCTTCAAAAAAGAGTTGTAATAGTAAATCCTCTAGTGGCTATTCGACGAGTTCTAAGGTTATTTCATCTTTTTTCCTAAGAATCAGTGATTGTCTCGATTTGTTACTTCTATTTTGGGATTGACTCAATTAGGCAAGAAATCATCTGACCAAAGATAATATCCCAATTGTAAGCAATTTTATAGCGGACCTTATAAATCACCCCCATGTGTTATCATTATGATTTGATAGGCCATATGAAAAGAAATTGTCCTAGTATAGGGATGCTAAAGATAGTTAGCAAACCAGTACAAGGTTTGAGATTTTTTAGTACACAGTAACCTATACCTCAGTCATAATTCTCGAGTGCTCACCGATCTAATTCAAAAAGTACGCCCACTCGCCAGGGTAACTAGAAGAACTAGTCATGAGTTCAGACTCAAATATTTATAATGAACTAAGAGCAAACTCAGACTAATCTAGATGTGATTACGGGTATGATGATGATCTTTGACCATCCAGCATACATACTAATTGACCCTAGGTTAGATAGGTCATTCATTAGCATGGTATTTACACAATATACTAATAAAGACCTGGTACCTTTAGAACCAAACTTAGTTGTTTATATGCCCCTGGGGAGGAGATTGCTACAAAAAACTATGTTTAAACGATGTGACATCATTGTAAGAGATATTACTTTTGAAGCTAACTTGATTCTATTGAGAATCCAAGATTTTGATGCCATCTTGAGAATAGATTAGTTGAAATAGCATTATGCTTGAGTGGATTATTTTAAGAAGGTAGTGACCTTCAGAAGGCCAGGTGAACCAGAAATTATTTTCTCAAGAAAGCGAAGGATACTTATTTCTTGTGTAATATCAACGATAAAAACTAAGAGATTATTACGAAAAAAGTGTCAGATGTATTTGGCACACGTGATTGATAAATCAATTTCAAAAGTTAGCTTGGAACCTATGCCAATGGTTAGAGAGTTTACTGATATTTTTCAGAAGAATTACCGAGGTTATTGCCTAATTGAGAATTTGAGTTTTGTATTGATCTTGTGCTAAAAACGAGACCAATTTTAATTTTGCCCTACCATATGACACCTGCAGAATTGAAAGAATTGAAAACTCAGCTAGAAGATTTGGTTGAGAAGGGTTTTATCCGATTAAGTGTATCTTTGTGAGGTTCACTGATATTATTTGTGAAAAAAAAAAGATCGTACATTAAGATTATATATTGATTATAGACAACTTAATCAGGTGACTATCAAGAACAAGTATCCCTTATCAAGGATAGATGACCCATTTGATTAATTGCAGGGTATAAGTGTGGTTTTCAAGATTGACTTGAGATCAAGATATTACCAACTCAGGATTAAAGAGGATGATGTCTATAAGATGGTATTTAGGACTTGTTATAGTTATTATAAGTTCTTAGTCATGCCTTTTAAACTAACAAATACACTGACAGCTTCTATGAATCTGATGAATTAATTTTTTTACCCTATTTAGACAAGTTCATCGTTATGTTTATTGATGACATACTTGTGTATTCGAGAAGTAAGAAAGAACATACTCAACATCTCATAATAATGCTTTAAACCTTGAGAGAGAAGTAATTGTATGCAAAATTTTCTAAGTATGAGTTTTGGCTTATAAAAGTGAATTTTCTTGGGTATGTCGTATCTGGTAATAGGATATTTGTATATCCAAGAAATGTTGAATCTATAGTACAGTAAGAACAATCGAAGAATATTACAGAGATCTGGTAAGATATTATAGAAGATTCATTAAGGGTTTCTCTTTATTAACTGCACCATTGACTCAACTTACTAGAAAAGACATCAAGTTTAAGTGAGATGATCAGTGTGAGTAGATTTTTCAAGCTCTGAATAATCATCTTACCTTGGTATCGATCTTCACACTCCCTACGCCAAGGGGTGGGTATATGGTTTATAGTAATACTTTGAGGTAGGGTCTCAAATGTGTGTTAATACAGAATGGAAAGGTGATAACTTATGCTCTCGATAGTTAAAGAAACATAAAAAAATTATCCTACCCATGATTTAGAGTTGACTGTCATGGTATTCACATTTAAGATATGAAGGTATTGCTTATATGGGAAGTAGTGTCAATTTTCATTAATCACAAGAGTCTAAAGTACTTACTCACATAAAAGGAATTGAATCTAAGACAATGGAGATTATTGGAATTGATTAAGGATTATGACCTAATCATTGACTACCATTCAAAAAAGGCAAATATAGTGGTAGATACTCTGAGTAGAAAGTCTTCAACATAGAAAGTCTTCAACATACTTAGCTTATATTGACACCACTTACATGCCTCTGTTGATAATAAGACTGGAGCCTTGGCGACTAGTTTTATAATAAGACCTATCCTAGTAGATTAGATAAGATAAGGTCAGATGCAAGATAGTAAGTTGACTAAAGCTTGTCAGGGGATTTTAGATGGTAAGGAGAGTGACTTTTACTTCATTTAGGATGAGACACTGATATTCAGAGGACACAGACCCGATGACAAAGCATTATAAGAGGCTATCTTAGAGGAGGCCTATAGTTCTGTAATTGCTATACATCCAAGTAATACTAAGATGTACTGAACCATTAGATAGAGCTATTGTTGGTCGAGGATGAAAAAGGATATAGCTGAATTTGCACCTAGATGCTTGATATGTCAGCAAGTTAAGGTAAAACATCAGAAACATACAAGAACTTTATAGCCTCTACCTATACCTGAGTGAAAGTAGGAGTACATTACCATTTACTTCATGGTTAGTTTACCTCAGACACAAGATGGCCATGATGTGATTTGGATAATAGTAGATTGACTCCCTAAATCAACTCATTTTCTACCAATCCAAATAAACTTCTCTATGGACAAGTTAGCAAGACTGTATAAAACGAAGATTATTAGACTATATGCAGTACCAATTATGATTGTATTGAAGGTCTGGTGAATATCGCACAAGAGGGGGTGAATTGATGATATGACAAGTTAAAAAATCAAAGAGATAGAAATTTTCGATGAAGTGTGAACTATAAAGAAAATAAATGCAAAAAGTGTTTTACTGAAAATGCTGGTGTAAAGACAGAAACACTAAAATAT
>JAVXUL010118137.1:0-17203 GCA_035590515.1 Trichilia minutiflora | reverse complement strand
AACTATTATATGAGATGTATGAAATTAATCCTGCTAAGCTTAAATTATGATAAAAATAATATTTATGGTGAGTACACAATTATTAGTAATGTATCGTATCACAGTAAATATTAATACTAAATTCAGTTTTAGAACTTTTATCAATGCCAATAATCAAACTTACATAATAAGTATGAGGGACTATTATTCGTTATTTATCACCATTGAACGTGTTGACAATGCAGTATACAATAGGCCTAACTTTTTGCAATATCATACAAATAGTCAAGTTTTTGTATCCTTGTTTGAGTCCTCTAATGAAAGTAATACATTGAGAGATACGGTTCTTATAATACCAACACAAATCAAATATAGAAGTCAATTGAATTTGAATAATATAGAGGGTCCACAATAGTACTCCTCATTTATATAAAATAAAGAGCCACATATTATTGAGTATTATGATCATCATCAGCAATAAGAGTAAGAGTACAAGTATCGTGCTGTTGAGATAGATAATGGCTGTAATGATTTTACTAGTAAAAATAGAAATAATATAGAAAATATTAATGCAAGTTATGTTTACAAAAGTAGTTAAATAACTTCATCATCATCATCATCAAAATAGTACATTAGATCTTTATCTCTCATTCCACTAATTATAACTATGTCAAATGATGTTTCATCGAGTATAGGATTAGGTGATTTGTCTATTGGTTAGATTTTCAATATGAAGCAAGAATGCATAATATTATATATAATAACATTAAAAAAATTACTTTGAGATAAAAATTTGTAAGTCAACTACTGACTGTTTTAAGAAAAAGTATAGAGACGATGGTTGTCAATAACGAATCCGTATAACTAAGCCTACGAATGATGAATACTTTCAAATTACCAAAATGTATACAATGTATAGTTATCAAATTGAGCAGTTCCAATATAGCCATCAACAAGTAAGCACTTAATTAATTAGTCAATTAGTTAAAGATAAGTTTATAAATACCAATAGAATTTATACATCAAGAAATATTCGTAATAACATTCAAAAAGAATATAGAGTACATTTATCGTACTCAAAGTGTGAGTCCTATGCCTAAAACTTAGGAGTAACATGATCATTTTACATGATATTTTTGTACATGCATATACATACTTATTAGATTGTTGACATACCATTAAGGTTTAATAATTATTTCGATATTTAGTTTGGTTAAGGTTGAATTTTAAAGGTCTAAATATAAGAACTTGAACAAAATTAAAAATTAGTTTTATTTGCAAGTAGACTCATATGATATTTTTTAAAAATAATGTGTATAAGACTAAAGTATTAATACTGAAAGAGAAAATATATCAATATATGTTTGTGAATGAGGAAAGTATTAATACTTAGAGTCCAAGTATCGATATTTATTCATGAAAAGTGCAATATTTCAAGAAAGGCAGAGATAAAGTATAGCATAAGCAAATGTCAATACTTTTAAAGAAAGTATCAATACTTGTGAGTCAGGATTGAATGAATCAATACTTTGTAAGGAAGTATCGATACTTATAACTAAAATATTGATACTTGATGCCCTCGATATTTATTCACAAATAGTGCAATATATTTGGGATGACGAAAGATTGGAAAATATAAAAGTATCGATACTTATAAGGAAAGTATCGATACATTAAGTCTTAATATAGAAAGTGTCGATACTTTCAAAGGAAAGTATCAATACTTTATGTAGATTTATATATATCGACATTAGTTTTGTCACAGGGAGCAAAATACCTATCTTATGAAAATACCATTTTGTCCAACTCTAGAATCTTCTTTTTTTCAATCTATCAAATACAAATTTGTATTTTATTTAGGCATTATAAAAAGGGGATCCAAGTGCAAAAATTAGTCATTTTAACATCATTTTTGTATCTCTCTTTCTCTTTCATCTCTTTCTCATTTGTTTCTTTAGAATTCGACCAAACTACTTTTATTTTCTGTAAATTCTATTGATTAATCTTTATTTTTTTTACCCATATCAAACTCCTAGCAACATTTCTTACTTATATTCGACTTACATTTACGATTTTGAGCAAGATTTAAGCTTGAAAAATTGGCTATAGTTTTCTATGATAAGGATCTACGACCAATCAACAAGAAACCTAGCTTTCAAAGTTTTAAGCAAGTTTTGGTGAGCATTTTAGCATGTGTTAAGTATGGAATTGAGATTTTATTATTTATTGATAATTGAGATGTTTAGGGTATCATAGTTAGATGACATTTATAAATTAAAATGGATTTAAAAGGTATGATGTTCTTAAGAAATAGCTTAATAAAATATAAGGTCTCAATAAGTTCGGTGTCGATTAAGAAAAGAAGAGATATATGTACGATCATTTCATATGTAGTTATATTTATTATATTAATTATGGGAATAATGAATACACACACACACACACACGTGTCTTAGGTGACGAAGCTAGTACGAGGGACGTCCAAAAGATATCGAGGGGTGAAATTGATTAGAGAGTGTTCACTCTCCTTATATTGTGAGTAAAATTTACTTATTTTATCTAAACTTTTATAAAACATTTTCAACCTTAAATGTTTTAAATATTTTTTAATATTAAAAAAATATTTTGATAATGTATGCTTTTATTTAATATAAATGAATGGCCTGTTATTGATTTTATATGATGTTTGAGGTCTTGAAGGTCAAACTATGATTTTATGATCGAATTTATGCATGAGATATTATATTATGTTCAGATTTGATTTAATTTTATATATACATATTGATTTGAATTTCACTGATTTGATCTATAGATAATGAGGTCAAGGAGGTCGAATTTATAATTACAAAATAAGTAGCCTAGAGCAGATTTAGGTAGAGGCTGTTTAGGTGAGTATAACATAAAGTAGCCTGGAATGGACCGAGACAATGACCATCTAGTTGAGTGAGTGCATCGGTAGAGTCAGTATAAGAGAGTGTTGTTCTTATTTGTGATGAAGTTATTGGTATATGTTCTAAAAATCATTTGTGTTGTCGATTTCAGAGTTTGTGATCTTATATTAACTTTATATATTAATGAAATAATTTATTCTTTATTTACATATATTTATTACTTTCTTTATTATTTCATGTAATAATATAAAGAATATATGTGAATTATTCATATAAATTCATTTAAGAGTTAAATAAAATTATCAAAATCGTTCCCTACGTACGTGATCGTGACTAGACAACTATATTATATAGTGGCCATATTGAATATCACCTAAAGATATCATGTGATTATATGAATAAGATTGACAATAAGAGTATTGTTATAAGAGTATTATTATGAATTTATAGTTAAAGAACTATTTATCAAATATGATCAAATATCGATAAATTACATAGTATGCATATAGTCAATGATTTATCGAAATATTATATTAGTGTACGAAGTAATTCTTTGACTTGAGACATCTGAATCAGATCTTGTATGGATACATATAGTTTATATGGTGTATAAGGACAAGGTAATCACATCTTGTACATTAAAGCTAGTTTAATTATGCGTTATTCATATAGAAGCTTAATTGATTGCCAAGTAAGAATTTGTTAGTGTGACAAAATAGATTAAAAGTTTTCATTGATTTTATCCGAGTCAAGTTCTTAATCGAATGTTGATGGATATCTGAAAAATAAATCTATGGTCTTTACATTTTAAATGTCACACGAAGGATTTGTGAGGACATGTTCAAGACATATTGATCAATAATTCGTAAATAAATCGAGATGAGTGTTTTAACATTACATGAATCCTTACTTGATTAGGATTAGATAGTGAAAAAAGTATAACCTATATAGTATATCCAATTAATGAAAGATTTGATGAAAAATTTCTTCATCGTAATCTAAGGACTGTGGCGTATTATTAGATGTTATCCATAGTCATTGAGCTTTCTAAGTGTTCGAAGTTGAAAATTTAAATACATGTTCACAACTAAATAATGATAAATTTTCATGATCACATCAATATGCTTGTGTATTTTGAAAGATACAAGAGAGAATAAATATTATTCAAAGAGGGTTAGCACTTTTCACAATAATATTTATTATTCTTTAAAGAGCTAAAAAATTTATATTTCGATATATTTATATAATTTAATATAAATTACAAGAAAATATAGTAATAGAGATTATCATATGTATTAAAATATAATTTTAATATAAATTGATTAAATCAATTAAATTATTTAATTTGAATAAAAATTATCATTTTACCCTTATGTGATAATTGTTCAAGGACACTATAATAAACGTATCACATGTATGGATTTATAAAAATTTATTAATTTATTTAATTGTTAAAAAAAAATGGATAAATGTTGACATATATTAATGGTTAATATGAAAAAATATATAATAAATTTTGATTGGTTAAAATTTGTATATATTTGACAAATGTTCATAGATCCAAATTGACATGAACTTATTGATCCATTTATAGATGAGTTTGTATACCATTAAAATCAATTAAAATAATGATATTTATTAGATAAATAACTATTTAATAAGAAAGGCACAACCATCATGACATAATAAGAAAGAAGTATTGAGACTTGTACACGAAGATTTGACTTAATCATACAATGTACTCTTATTTTATTGTCACGTGTTAGAGGATAAAAATTTAAGTCAATAACTAGTTTTTAAAAGAATAACGAATATAACTTCTTCTATTTTTTATGACTTATAGCTCTTGCATTTAGAGATTTTAAAACCATATTAGACTTATAATTACTGTTAATGATACGTTTTTAAAGAATAAATATTAAGAAACATTGTTTTTCATAATCGTTTTTGACGAAAATGATCAAATTATTTTCACTTATCTTTAATATTACTAATTCAAAGAATGATGCTTCGTAAGAGTGATATTTTATAAAATTTCGTGATGTCATACAAATAAAAATTTTAATTTTTATTAAAATAAAACAAAATATACCATTTTTCTATTTAAGGTTCTTATTTTTTGGATAAATCAAATATATCTCTCTTAAAATTTAACAACATCATATTAAAATAAAATAAAGTTGATTCTTAATAACAATTTTTTTTAATTATAATTAAACTTGTAAGTTTCATTATTTTTTTAAATTGGATGTACTCAAATTTAATTTTAAAAAAAACAAAACTACTAAAATCGATGTGTTTGGTAGGCAGTATATCTCATTACTCAACACAAATATCAAGCAATTTATTTTTGAAATCAAAGTATTTAATTGTTTTGACCCATTGTGTGTTGGAAGTCCAATATTTCTGTTTTTTCTAATTTATAAATCAGAATTCATGGAGCAAAATTTTGCTCGTTTCACAAATTTAAGGAAAAAGTAAAACAAAAATATATATTTAATTGTTTATTAAAAATGGAAAATTCTTTCTTCTAGAATTAATATTAAACTTGAAATCAACTTCAAAGCTTCTGGGTGTTTTGGAAAAAGAAATATTTGAAAAGCACAATATACTCTTTTTATTTATTTATTTATTTTTAAGACAATATTTTAAAAGTAATTTTTGCAATAAATTAAGGAGGAAGGTGGACTGGGCCCATAATATTAATGTCACATATAAAAAGAGTGATGTAAAGATATGGAATGGATTGAGAGCGATAATGACCATCGAGAAAGATACATTCGATGAAAAGTAATGATAAAAATATGAAATTTTTTTATATAAATTAATAAAATAAATAACATAAATTATATAATAATTAATATTATTAAATTTTATTAATTATATTAATTTTATATTTTAATTAAATTAATAATAGTATATTAAATTTATATGTAATAATTTGCATCTTAATATTATTTATTAAGTTATTAATGATAAATAATTTTTATTTTTGGGATTAGTCACCATAATGAGTAATATCTATGGGAATGTAATCATGAAGATATTCTTCACTGGCAACCAATAAAAATTTGACCTAACCGTCGAATAAATTAATTTAAATTATAAAATAATTAGATATGATATGATATATGTCTGTAAGATTCTATAGCATAGCTGATTTGAAATTGATAATGAAATTACAATTCAATTGTAAGATTTTGATTTTTGACAAAATGAATTGGGATTTGATTTGTGTAGGTTATAGCTGCAAGATTCAATTCAAAGCTGCAAGATTCTAGAAATTGAATTGAATATTGAATATCTACTTAGCTTAGTTCGTTAAAAAAATTTATTAGTTTGAATAATTTTTTAATTTTAATAATAATTATTTTAAAAGTTAAATAAATAATATTATTTTATTTTTATAAAATTTATCGATAAAATTATTTAATTAAAATCTTTACAAATGTTTTTAAAAATAGTATAATTAAAAAATATATATATAAATAAATAAATTTTAAAAATGTGTATATCTTTTTATGTTTTTTAAATTGTAGACCTAATGTAAAAAAATTTAACCCATTTAACCAAAGTGATTTTTTCATGGCATGAGTAAAACTAAGGATATAAACTCTTTGTAAATATCCTATAATTATTATTTTTATGAGGGAGTAAATGAAAATTTACAAAAATAAAAGAAAAATAAATTATATAAAACATGTAATAATCATATATAACATTATTGAATGTGATATTTTGATAAAATAACGTGATAAAAACAATCACATTATCTCACTACAAATCATTTTCAAAACCCTTTTCCCTCTTTTAAATAGGGATGATGCCTAAATAGCAAAATGATCCTCACCACATTCATTATCACACAGGGAAGAAGACAACAGCACAGGTTTCCTGTTTTATTGTCTCCTCTCTTCCTCCCTTCCCCATTTACATAACTTCTAAAGTTGGTGGCTGAGAAGTACTTGTGAACTGTCTAGCATACAGTAGACTTATTCAACGGTCGGTGAAAATTGCCTCCCATCCTCTTGAGAAAAGAACACAAACCCCCACTTCCATTGTCTATACATAGTCTAGGGTCCACCATATCCATTTTCATTTCCATTTCGATCCAAATTTATGAAGGTTAATTTATTCTTCCACATTCAACTTCAACTATAATGAATTGCAATGCAAGAATCTCAACTTTAATGTATAAAAGAAACATAATAAGAGCTAAGAAACTTGGAATGAACATAGAAACAATGGTACAAATTTTGGATCTATATCAAATTTGCCAGTATAGGAATAATACATACATACACTAATTTGAATGCCAAATTTCCACACTATATGTTGCATCGATCATACCCGGAGAACCATGACGAGGGTGGTTCTGCAACGAGCTCACTGTCTCCAGAATAAAATTGCTTAAATTCTTCCCTCCACTGCTGATCACCTGTTGCACTCTGAGGCTCCTCTGCATCATATTTAGCCATGGTAGGATTATTTCCTATTGCTTCTTTCGGTAAATGAGATTCTGCTATGACCTCACTAAAAGCGCTAATATCCATTTCATGTTTCTTCTTCAATTGATCGATCTCTTTATAGGCCTTTGCAGTTTTTTGTTCTGCTTCCGTAGCTCGCTCCTGAAAAAAAAAATATATAAATGTTATATACTAGTGAGCTTATGAAAGTGACAATAGTTCAGTTACCACTAGAAATTCACTTAGATAAAGTTATTCTAAAGAATAAAAACAGGAAAATTGTACTTAATTCCTCTGTCTAGAAGTTGTAAGTGCTATATGAAGTACTTGAGAACACAAAGCTGTAACAAAAAAAAGTTAAAAGAGACTGCAAGTGAATAGGAAGATTGCAATAGATTCTAGGAAAAAACTAATTTACGAGATATAACATCATTTACATTCATGTAACCAGTGCAAGGTGTAACAAAAAATGTTGAAAGAGATTGTGAGTGAATAGGAAGAATGCAAGAGATCTGAGAAAACAAAAATGCGCCTGTTTGCTACCACTTAGTTATGAGAACAAGCAATCTATTGATTGAATTGCTAATGCTATGTGTCAACAGGTGGTCAGCACGGAATTCAGGCCATCCAACCAACATTTTGGGATCTAAAACAATTTACTACAATTGTAAATAAGCAAATATCAACTAATATGTACGTGACGGAATATTTTCCACCATCAAACATATGCACGATTGAGAGGTTAGACTGCTGTAAACTGCAAGAGTCCATCTATATTTTACAAAAAGTTCAAATGGTTAGACTGCTGCACCGATCCATCAATCTTGTTAAACCTATGTGTCCACAATAATTATCATTTTACTATTTATTTATTATAAACAAGAGAAATCAGTGCTCAGACAACTGAAACTTCTTATCACCATATCAAAAGTTATAAAACTTCAATAAACACTTTCAAAATTAAACACAATAACAAAGACTAAGCAAGATATCAAATGACAGGAATGATAAATAATTTCTCTCAACAAATCAAGTGAAAAAAGCACACCTGGGCAGCTGCAGCAGCTTCTTCTGCTTCTTTGAGTCGTACAAGTAATTCACCTGCAGCCTGTACAGCTTCAGCAGTGTCCCGCAACTGAGCCTGAAGACCTTTGTTTTCATCCCTAAAATACCGCCTCTCCTTTTCTCTTTCTACTCTCAAAGCTGAAATTTCAGCAGCGAGGGCATTTATGAACTTTGATTCTGCACCCCTGACACCTGCTTTAGCAGCTTCTTTCTTAACATCATCTATCCCTTCCTGGATTTTCCTATGCCTTGAGAGCAACTGAATATGTTTTTCTTCAAGATCTGCATATTGCTCAAGCATGCGTGCATGTCCTTCCATAGCCATCTGCATTGCTTCCTTCAACTCTTCAACACATTTTTTCTCGTCATCTAGCTCCTGTTTTTGTTTTTCAGCTAATGATCTGCTATCTTCAAGTTCACTTCTCAATTCTTCTGCAAGAGAAATCCACTTGCTCTCCATCTCAGTCCAGCACAATCTCTCTTTTTCAAATTTCTCTTCAGCAGTCTCCACAACTGATTCTGGGACTGCACTAAGGGATGGTACCAAACTAGGCTCACATGAATAGGTTAATTTCAGAAGCGAGTTCCGTTTTCTAGCAGATGAAGATGAAGTGTCTATATAATATTGTAACTGGCTTCTTAAATCTTGAATCTCTTCCAATAGCACTTCTCTTTCACCAAGATCACAGAAATTCCTATGGTGTTCCAGTTCATCTTGAACTCTTTTCAACTCAATTTTTGTCCTTACAACTTCAGGATGGTTGTCATATTTTTCCTTCAGGAGCTGTAAACAATAAATAAATGTAAGATATATCTGTAGACAGTTGAAAACTTAATCTTACGAAACAAATATGTACCTTATGCTCATGCACGAGGGATGCAAACTCTTCTTCCATAAACTCTTCAGTTGGTAAAACACCATCCATAAGGCTCTCAAGTCGCAGAATTTTATCCTCCTTCATCTGACTTATTATGGCATTGCATTCTCTCTCATGCTTGTATTGTTGCACCTGCAAAGAAATGCAAAAATGTCAATACAACACTTTAAAGAAACATTGTCAGTGATTTGTAAACCTAGTAAAATATCTACCAAACGATTAAGGTGCTTAATTTCAGAAGCTTGCTTGGTGCAGAACTCTTCTACTGCCATTTCTCTCCTAATAGCTCCGGCCAAAACCTTCTCTACAGCCTGAGCAATTGAGAAACAATACATAAGTCTGAAAGTCAGGACTGTTAAACTAATCCAAAATAGAGATGAAGCCATTATACTTACTTTTGGAACTTGCTTCTTGGATTTCTCCGCAGATTCTGAGCCATCAACAGGTACTAACTGAAGGTTTAAGCTGTTTCTCTCCTCTTTGGCATCAAGCTGTGTTATATTCTTGCAATTACTACACAAGAATAATACATAATCTTCTTCCAATATCTTATCATTTTGAGAAGTTTGAACACCCATATCAACTTTTTCAACTGGTAAAACTCGTTTTAACTCTGCAGGATTGACGGAAAACCTGAATGACGACCGCCTGAATGCTGAATTCTGGCGCTGGCTATCAATGATTTCAAGGCCACGATGGAGGCTAGCAGCCAAATGTTCAGTTGTTGCACCAAAATTCTTTCTTGTTTGAGTAGAAATAGCATCTGATAAACTGCTTTTATTTGATTTGGCAAAGGACATACGTACAGCTTCTGGGCCTAAATTGCTGTCAATCTTAAGGTCCTTTTGGGATGCACTTAACATTGATGAAGTCCTCAGACTTTTTCTACTTTCGCTAATTTTGGGTGAAACACTTGGAGTTGGAGATTTAAGAACTGGTGATATGTTAGATGTAACTATGCTGAGAGTTGGAGATGAACAATTCACAGAACCATTTCCAGATTCATTGGGAATGCCTGCAATGGAAACATCTGCAGAAACTCCAACAAGAGAATTGGAGGCTGGGCATGAAGCATCATGAGTGACTGCTTTGCTTAGTGAATTTTCATCTAGCAATTCACTGACAGAGGAACCAAGATTCTTTTTCTCCTCAGAAAGCTGCCTGGATGAATCCATGTTGCTTTTATCAACAATTATCAGGTTCAAATTTTCTTTACCTGTTTGGCCTATGATATTATGACGTTGAGAAATATCATCAGAAAAGTCTGAGGGCTTTGTAGCAGGTTCAGCACCATCAACAATCATAATTTTATTTTCATGATCCTCAACTTGTTCAGATATTCCCTCCTCCATATTAACATCTGTATCCTCTGAAACTTGATCTTTTATACAACCAGTATCAAACATATTACACTTGGTCTCAGCCAAAGATCCATGTCCAAAGACCACTAATTTGGGCTCTGATTTAACTGTTTGTGATCTTTCTTCTGTAATTTTGTGTCTGTCTTCGTTGCCTGCCAACTGCATATCAACATCATTGCAGAGCTTCTCAACTGCATCCTCATCAATTTCCATCTCCTCATCACCATCATCATCAATACGAGGTAAACTCATGGGATGATGTAAGCTCTTTAGTATATTCAAACTTCTACGAGCCCAACCGGCTGAGTAACCTCCATTTGGGTCAACTGAGCTGTGACCATTTCCCTTCATTCGATGCAGTTCATCCTGTTAATTTACCCAACCAGATTTATCATCACTCGATCAATTATATTTAAACACATTTATCAGAATACAATTCCAAGAATAAGAATATACCCTTAGCTGTCTTATCACTTCGCGCAAGTAATTCACATCATCCTGCATTACTTCATTAACTATTGCTTTATTCTTGATTGCTTTTGCACGCTGTGCAAATCTCAATGTACTGAAGGTTTCACTCTTGCAGCTGCATTATTACTGAATTGAGTGAGCTTCTCAATATGGAGAAAAAGAAATAGGGAGATACTATAGAAAGGTTGCATCTAGAAAAGCACTGCAGGATTACCTCTGTGCAGGAGAAATAGCACATATCATTGCTAATTTTGCATTCCCACCAAGAGATTCCTGCAATAAAAATGTCAACCTGGAGTCTCTATAGGGTATATGCCGCTGCTTTCCGGTTTGAGAAACTTCAGCTAGAATATTTATCAAGTTCCTGGAAGCCCAATGATAGAGCGCTATAAGCACAGGGCTCACATAATCTTTAAAAAAAACACAAGAGATAAGATGTGCTGGAGAAGATCCTTTTTTGATAAAACCACCAGGGCAAGTACCACTGTCACTAATAATTGGCCTTACCAAAAACACTGAATAGTTAGTCATTTAGTAATAAGGAACAGACGTAGCTTAAGAAGAACAAACTGGGAAAAAATATAAAATAAAAATCATCCCAATTCAGTTTTCCATCACTCATGTGAATTTGAATGTCCTGTGACAGTACACTTTTTTTACAGCCTGCACATAATTGTGTTCCGTTTTCTATACTGAACATTGCTCTCTATCTCTTTATTTGATATCTAAATTTCTGCAGCAATGTAAAAAATATTTGCTTGAATTCTAACTAAACATCATTAATCACATAATTGTATCAACATTCTATTAAACTCTATAGTTTTGATAAGGTAATAAATAAAGTCCTCAAAAGGCATCTAAATGCAGATCCACTGTACGGACCCCAAAATCTAAATATTACCTTTTCTGCTAGAGTAGAATAATCAAATTTAACTAATACTCCTCTGTGAATCTCAAATTGCACAACACATCAGGAAAAATATATGGAAAAGACACATTAAACTTACCCAAGCTGCGAGAGAGATCGATTAATATTCCCAGCTTCCTTCAAGCGTTCTCCTGCAGCACCTGTCAACTTTTGTCGTTCTGACCCAGCTAGATCAACAAGATTTATTCTACTTGATTTGAACCTGCCTAGACCATCTGCCTTGCTCTATAAGACAAAAAAATTTACTTAGAATTCCTCCATTATAAAGAATTAGGACAAAATAATTAAGAAACAGAGATATTCAAGTTTTCTACTGTAATTGCACTTTGTTAAATCCCATTCTTTTTACCATATGGTGAGAAAAACATCACAAAACTGCAGGTTGTTTAGCTAATAAAAGCCATGTTTTACTATCTCTACCCTTGATTGATATGCCTTTAGAAAAGAATGACATAAACGATAACTTGAAAAAAAAAAATATCTACTCATTTTTGGCTGCAACATTGATTACCTTGCATCGTGATTCAACGATACAAGTGAAAACACTATGTGAGCGGGAGCTTTCCACATTTATACTAGTTGAACCTGTTCTCCTATTTGATAATCCCTACATCACACATTCAAGAACTGTAATTGCAGGAATAATTTAAAATTTCCATATGTAAAAAATAAGGAGACACCTGAATGAAAAGCAAAAATTTAATATGTATCTATGTAGACCCCCAACATAAATACTAATTATGACGCAGCACCAGTCCAGAATTAGGGATATTCAAAATATAATGGATTGCATTAAACTTTGGAATGATTTAGTTTCAAAGAGAAATTAAATAATGCTATTTTTGGCAGGTCTCATATGTGAACCCCATCCATTAGCTAAGAGTCCAGGCTGGAGGGCTGGCAAGCTTTAACATGCTTTAGCCTTATGATCAAACACGTCAGCTTATATATCTCCTTAAACAAAGTAGAAGAAACTGTGCTTCTCAAAAGGAAATAATTTCAGTGAAAATCTTGATACTCTTTCAATCTTAATTGCAATTTATACATATAAAATTATTTGGAAGCATGGGCTTCCCTTCCCTGCATAAGACAGCAGAAATTTATACATATAAAATAAAAGAGAAAACAAAAACTCAAACCACCTTAAATATTTTTCCCAGTTAACTCTGTCCCCTTTTTGAATCAGTTAAGGACATGGGATATCAGGTGAACAAAGCGCCTTAACAAACACCACCAACAATTACATCTGATACATTCTATACTATCTACATTTTGTTTCTTGAATCATCAAAACCACAGAACTACCTCTGTTATTGGCATTGTTTTAATTTCTACTTCCAACAGAATAACGGTGCTAGCTCCTCGAGAAACAAGAAACCTCTCCTAGGGGGTGCAATAAACGCCACCAATAATTACATTTGATACATTTTCTTCTATGTACTTATTTTTTGATCATCATAACGTGAAACATGTCCTAGTTATTGGCTTTTCTTGAACTTCTACTTCAGACAATCATTGTGCCATTATCATCAGAGACATTCCCACCTTGTTCACTGTCAATACTTCACATAAATCAGCTTGTAAGATATATACTGCACAACATAGCTACTTTGTGTGTAGTCTTAAAGCAAATTCACACACTTGGTTAAAATTATTTAAGGATACAAAAATATTGGGCTTGCCAATTAACAGATAATTTAATTTTTCTTTTTAAATTTAATTAGTAAGCTGTGCAATGCACACATGCAAGTACAAGTCAAAGACTCATATAGAACTGTCCTAATGGGCTCACAAAGGGAACCCATTAAGCATTCACACTATATCACAGTCCAAGAAAATAACAGAACAAACCTTTATCAGGAGCTGTGTGACATCCTTCATTGTGCAGACATACTCCTCGGTCAAATTTTCAACATAAACACCAAATTTGACATCTTCTCTGATCTGAAATGATTAAGCAAGAAAGATCAGAGAAAGCCACATGTTTATTTCCTACAAATACAGGTGTTACTCTTACCTGGAGATTTCTTTGGCTGGGGTCCAATAAGTCTGTGATTTGTTCATTGTAAATCTACATAAATATATTGAAGAAACAAGAATTATACAACAATACAAGTTTAGAAAATCAATTATATTAAAGGGAATAGTTTTAGTAAGTCAACCTCAAGAAAAGAACAGCGACACTGATAATTAAGCTGCTCATCGGCATGTTTAATTTGCTCCTACAAAGACATTACAGAGTTCAATACTAGGAATATAATACAACATATTCGAAAGCTCAATCCTGAAAAATGAATCTCACCTCATTTATGCGGGCAAAGAGTCTTTCAAAAAGACGAGGGGTTAACCCTTGCTGATCACTAGATACATTATCTTCCAACAAAGCTTTGGCTGGCCCCCACATGGTATAAGTCTTCCCACTTCCTGTCTGGTGAAATCAATTTTCAGATATGCATGGAATGTAAGCAGCATTTCTACAAGTAATATAAAACAATATTTGAGATGAAATAAAAACAAGCTATAAGGTACCTGTCCGTATGCAAAAACAGAACTGTTAAATCCAGCTAAGCAATTTTCAACAAGAGGGACTCCAACAAGCTGAAAAACATCCAGCTGCAAAACAAAAAGCAACAAAGTAGATCTTAGAGAAGAGGTATCTTACAATAATCGTCATTAACTCAACTAACCTCAACTAATCAAGTAGATAAGGTCATACTTGTGTTGCTTCCATGTCAGCAACTGAGTCAAATGTAAATGTTTGTCCGTTGACTGATAGAGAATTATCCGCACCTTTTTGTACTATCAACTCCCCTTCTTCCTCTTCCTTTTTGACAGGTCGCATCCTCACTATTACCTGATTTGCAACATTCAAATAATTCCTAATCTCAGAATCTATTATGTAATTGCAGATACTTAAAAAATTCGAAGAACGTAAGCAACAGAGGACCTTGTTTTTCATTGGATTATGCAGAAACCAAAGTCAACTACGTGGGATCATTATGAAGAAAATTTTCCATTTATTGTCTATATTTCATCAATTCAATTAAACAATGTAAATATTTAAATAAATTTTGAAAATGAATGCAACATAAATGAAATTGATTTAAAATTTTCTATATCTATATGTTTCGTTTCCTAATGTCGGAAAAAATAGGGAAACTCAACGAATTTTCGCTGACATCGTTAAGTCAGATATCGTAGCAACCAAAGAGAAGCTGAAGCCATATAACACTTATCTAATGAAATTTCTCAGATTTCCCCCAAATTATTAAATCCGAAAATATCTTAAACCAAAATGAAATTTCAATAAATAATCGAATTCATATACTAAACATTAAATAGCTAATGAAAACCACAAGATCCAAACAACTTGCACTCCCCTATTTCTGATAAACCACAGAAAAACAAATACCATAGAGTTTCGGAGAACAACCTTAACACCGGAGTCCGAATTCCCGGGGATAACGTTTTCGAGTACAGTATCTAAAGCGAGCTTTCTCTTGAGTGGGTTTGGTGGCCGCGGGGGCAACGGACTCTTCATCTTGGCCGCTGACGGAGAGGGTTGGAGTGAGTTCGGATCTGAAGGTACAGCATTTTCTTTCGACGATTTTTGCCTCCGTAATGGCTTCGATTTCGAAGAATTAGGATTTGGAGAAGACGAAGACGGCAAATCGTTCAAGTGGGTTTCTCTCAAGATTGTGTTTCTTGGTTGCATAAAGTGCTTCATTGCTACAATTTTAGAGAGAGAGAGAGTGATACAGAGAAACAAATATATCTGTTGAGAAAGTAGGGTTTGCTGCTAGGGCAAGATAGCGAGATTGAAGTTGAAGACAGAAGAGAAAAAAAGGAGTTGTGAGAGAAATGTAGCCGTTAGAGAGAGGGGAAATTTTGAAATTTTCGGAGTGATGAGAAGGACGATTTTTTACATCTATTTTAAAAAAAAAATTTTAAATGTGTTGGATCTGGAGCGTTTCAATGGAGTTTGGAGGAAACTACGCTACTATTACCACACAGAAAATGGGCCCACATTCATCTATCATCAGCCGTTGTATTTCACTTGAATGGCGATTTTAATTTGTGTTTATGGTTTGACCTGGCAAACGGATCAGACTGGGCCAGGTCTCCCCATAAAATATAGTCCAAGGGGCTTATGTGCAATATTGGCCCAGATATGTACAATGTTGGTCCAGTCAAGGCCCATTTAAAAATTTTATGGCAATACGGCCTATTAGCCCGAATTTAGGGGGACTCATTTTTTGGCGATAAGCTGTTGAATATCATTAGCCATCCAAAAAATTTTCTTCACACTACACTCATTGAATTTGACAATGGAGTTAAACCCTATTCAAATGCACTTTTGGCACCAAAACCCATCGCCTGTGCTTCGGAGAAATCACCCTCTCGAAAGTACATTGAATTTTTCCCTGCAACAGCGATATTATCTCCAGTAGAATTCTTCATGAGAGCTCCAAATCCTGCCCTTTTACTCGTCTCAAAAAAAAAAAAGGTAGATTAGTCAAATTTAACATAATTACATCAATAAGATGCCAATAGATTTGGGTCAAAGCTATTTATATGTTTTATTAGTTTAGCTTTGGTTTAGAAAAGAGCAAAGTATGCAAGATAAATCTTGCACCAATTGGCTATAACAATGCTAATTGAAGAGGTGATATAAATGAGCACAGATATCACTTCATTAGATATATATATAGATATAGATAGTTAGATAGATAGATATATACACACAAATCTCATCTTAATACTAAGTATATTACTGTTAAAAATATGCCTTAAAATCAATCATATCACGGGGTTTAGGGTTAATATCTTATTATATATATATCTTTGTATTGTATTATAAAAATATTTACAACGAATAAAATGATATTTTCTTTAAATATCTTGTAATGTATTCAGTTGCTTCTTTATTTATTTTCTTACTACAAGATATAATCCTGTGATATATTATGTGTCAAGAATCTATATACAAAAAGTTGTACATATGAGTACAGATTAGAGGTGGCAAATGGGCCGGGCCGACACGGCCCATCACGAATAAAGCATGCGAACAGTGAAACCCGGCACAGAATGGCACGATGAACAGTAAAAGCACGACATGGCCCGGCCTAACCAACGGACCATGCTGGTCCTTGAGACGGGGGCC
>JAVXUL010118126.1:0-17205 GCA_035590515.1 Trichilia minutiflora | reverse complement strand
TGAATTTTCTTGGAATCAAGTACTTGTGAAATAAATCACCCTAAATTGTTAGGACGCCTTTTAGTTAGGGTGCATCTGATAGTCTAGGAGAATGGAGCGTACTCAGAATCCAACTAGGAGACATGCCAGGTCCTTTGATTAGTGTTATCCCCTTGGGATTTGACTGGTGTGAAGGGATTTTAACTTTAACATTGAAGGTGTATTGACGTGAGTAGAGCTTAGGAGGCCCTACCTCGTGTAGGTCTTATATTCTCAGGATGTTAGTCACGGGAAAGGGGCTTATATTACCTGATGTAGCTCAGGACTGAAACTAGTGTTAGGGAATTCTTAGGGCTTAGGACACTAGGCCCCATACCAGATCTTAGGCTCTCAGTCTATCTGACACGGTGCGGGGCTTACACAGCCTAACATGAATCATTAACTCAAACTAATGCTAGGGATTTCAAGGCTTGAAAGCTAATCGTAACACTAGTGAGTTGGTAGGCGAAATGGGTTAGGGCTTAAGATGCCTGATCCCGTGCCAGTTCCTAAGCTCTTAGTCTGTCAGACACAGTATGGGGGCTTACATAGTCTATTATGGGTCACTAAATCAAACTAATGCTAAGGGATTTTAAGGCTCGAAGGCACTGTAACACTAGTGAGTTGGTAATTGACATGGGTTAGGGCTTCAGATGCCCGGTCCCATGCTACGTCTTAGGCTCTCAGTCTGTCTAATATAGTACGAGGGCTTACAAAGCCTACTATGGGTCACTGACTCAAACTAGTGTTAGGGGATTTTAAGGCTCGAAGGCTAACTATAACACTAGTGAGTTGGCAGGTGACGCGGGTTAGGGCTTAAGATGCCCGACCCCATACCAGGTCTTAGGTTTTCAGTTTGCCTAACACGATACGAGGCTTACACAGCCTACCATGGGTCACTAACTCAAACTAGTGCTAGGGGATTTTAAGGCTCGAAGGCCAACTGTAGCACTAGTGAGTTGGCAAGTGATGCGGGTTAGGGCTTAAGATAACCGGCCTCGTACCAGATCTTAAGCTCTTAGTCTACCTGATATAGTGCAGGGGCTTACATAGCCTACCATGGGTCACTGGCTCAAACTAATGCTAGTGGATTTTAAGGCTCGAAGGTCAACCATAACACTAGTGAGTTAGCAGGTGATGCGGGTTAGGACTTAAGATGCCTGGCACCTTGCTAGGTCTTAGACTCTCAGTCTGTCTGACACGGTACGGGGGCTTACACAGCCTACCGTGGGTCACTGACTCAAACTAATGCTAGGAGATTTTAAGGCTCGAAGGCCAACCGTAACACTAGTGAGCTGGCAGGTGACACGCTTTAGGGTTTAGGACGCCCAATCCTGTGCTAAATCTTAGGCTCTCAATTTGCCCGACACGGTGCGAGGGCTTATACAGCCTGACATCGGTCGTGGACTGAAACTATGGTTAGGGGATTTTAAGGCTCGAAGGCCAATCGTAACACTAGTGAGCTGATAGGTGATGCGGGTCAAGGCTTAGGACACCCGACCCTGTGTCAGGTCTTAAGCTCTTTGTTTGCTTGACACGATGCAGGGGCTTACACCGTCTGACGCTGGTCAAAGTACAGAGAAAGAGAAATGTTGTACAATGCTTTCCTTGCAATCAAAACACAATAATTTTATTATCATAAATAGTGTTTGAATACATTACAAGTGAAGTATTCTGAGGAAAGTCTCGTCTTAGGGATTATACTTTTTCAGCATCTCAGCATTCCACGACTTATTCAGGATACTACCATTTGGCCTTGCCAATTTGTATGTCCTTGGCCTGACTACTCTGATTACTTGATAGGGACCTTCCTAGTTGGCGCCTAAAGATCCCTCTTTAGACCTTCCAATGCTAGGAGGTGGTGATATACACCCAACTTCGTGACCTTCTCATGGTACCTCCTTATAAAACTCTTCAGAGTTTCTTCTGGCTCTTGGCACACTGACAATAGGGTGCTCAGATTGCGACTTGTGGCTTTGGCTCTCTAAAATTCATTTTCAAAAGTTGTTGCCAACTGGGAGAAACTACCAATGCAAGCTAGCGGTAGATTCTTAAACCATCGTTTGGCAGGCCCTTTCAATGTTAATGGGAAGGGTCGATACATCGCTGGTTAGTCAGTCTCTAAATCAGCATCATTTCCTAAAATGTGTCCAGGTGTAAGGAGGACTCGGACTTTCCGGTGTAAGGGGTTGCTATGGCATTTTGAACTTCCTGGGTAGATAGAGTTCCAGGATTTTCTCGATGAAAAGAGAGGTGAATGTGGAAGGTCGAACAGTATCAGCTCTCGGGCTCTCTCCCAACTCGACTCCTCCCTTAGCCTTCAGTTTGTACAGCATCTTCCTTACACATTCTTCTACCTCCCTTTTGCTAATAACTGAGGCAGTTTTCCTCTCTCGGGTATGCTTTTCATTGAGATAGCATCTCATGTCAGTGGAAGCCAGACTGTGTCTCATCCTTACCCCACTCGGGTGCGGGATACCTATCCTTTAACCTCAACTGATTCCCTTATTGTATCACTGTTGGCTGGGAACCGACTCTCCCGTCTTTCTGGAGGACACGACACCCTCAGCTCTCCTGGACAGGTAGTCTCTCTTGCCATCCACTACCTGAATTCCATAAGTTCTTTCCCTAGTTTATCCGTCCTGCTTGCCATTAATCTGGTCAGGTGGTCATCCTTTAGTCGAGATCCACCTGTGGTGGGAGGGACAATGTATTCCTCATGCTCGAATAGGACCCTTCCATCACCACGCGCGGTGCTTTCGTTAGAACTAGATTCCTCCATTCGCCTTCTCCGATTTGCCATTTTTCCAATGCTCAATGTACTACAAAACTTTTTGGGTTGCTCTTGCTTCCTCCTTTCTGGCCAAACGACTCTATAAATGACTTTTTTTACGAGTTCCCACAAGCAACGCTAGTTGTTGAGGTGTGAATATGAATATGGATGTTACGTCGACGATCCTCGTCTAAGAGAGTGGTTGGCCGGATCCTTGCTTGCAGAGTTTCACCTCCAAGTTCCTACAAGACAGTAACACGCTAGGAGTTGCATCGGGTGGGGTCCCCAATGGGAAAACTCCGATGCCTAAGCCAGCGAGAGTGTGGAATATGGAGCAGTTGATTCCGACAAAAAGGAAAAGGAATAGAATGATTAAGTAAAGAAAGCAAAGTAAGGTAAAAAGGAATTCGAACCCTTTGTGTGTTGATTTTGCCTCCTTATATAAGGCCCTTAGGATGTGAGTGAAGTGACTTCCCATCAAAAAATGGGAATGATGGGACGGCCTGTCTTGGGACAGAGTGCCAGTTGTTTTTATTTAAAGGATGTGACGTCTGTCAAGCCTGATACTATCAAATCTCTTGAGCTTCGACGAGAGATGGGATAAATGTCTGAAATTTGTCAGGGCGGAGCTTTTTATTGTAAGGTCCTTGATCAGCAATCATTCCTATTTTTGGTGATTTTCAAGGGCTAGCATCGGAATCAGGCTTCCCCGAAAGGCCGCGATCAGGGGGCTTGGGTGATGGTCAGCCAGATGCCCGGGGGGCGTGAGTCAGGGTTCCTGAGAGACCGTTGGTGGGTGGTCAGGCTGCTAAGACACATGAGTCAGGGAGCCGGGAGAACGGGTAATTAGGATCCCTGGAAGGCAGGTGGTCAGGGGCCTGGGCAATGGGTAATCATGTCTTGGAGGGCACGAGTCAGAGAGCCCAAGTGATGGGTAGTCGAGGTCCCCCAAAGGTAGGTGGTTGGGACTGGGGTAATAAATAGTCTGGTTCTTGAGGGAACGAGTCAGGGAGCCTAGGTAATGGCCTAGTGGGTAGTTAGGGTCTTCGGGGGGGGGGAGGGAGGAGGCTAGGTGAAACCGTTGGGGTGACAGTTGTCCATAGGAGAGGCCTTCACATGTCGTCCAGTCTTTTACCCAAACAAGTTTCAAGGACACCTGAGAGATTAATGGTATATTTCTATCTAATTAATTATGAATATTAATTAAAAAAAGATAGATAATACTATAATAAGATTAATATGGATTATAATATATTATCTTAAATATAAAGTTCGTATAAAAATATGAAGATGGATTTATGTAAAATCGGATGCTTATTGTATAAGTTACCATAAATATTAAGTACGAATGAAATCTTTCTTAATTTTGATTATGACATCATTTTATTTTTGTAATATATATATATATATATATATATCATAATTTTTATGTTTTAATTATGATATTATAATAATGATTGGTTATACACACAGAATATTTAATTATTAGAAGTAAGTTATATCACTTTGATTAGGAGAGAGATTATTAAAACATAATTAAATGGGTGACATACCAAATTTATGTCCGGGATGAAAGGATACTATAGTAAAAGGATGTCATTATAATAATAATAATAAATTATTTATTAAATAATTATATCTACATTTAAATATTAAATGGGCTATAAAATTCTATGTTATTTGTCTATAAATAACCGTTAACAATAATACAAAAAATATATATAAAAGTATAAAAAATTTAATATTTTTAGAGATAAAAACTAAGTAATTTATTAAATTCTTAAAATTATATTTTACTTTTAAGTTTTTGGACTTTTCGTGTGTAATTATCAATCTCACGATGACATAAATAAGTTTCAACAGAAACGATAATACTAGAAATTTCTTCTCGTTGAAGATGCATAACAACTCCATATTTCTTGGCAAGATCTCTCTGCCGACAACCAGATAGAGAGCCGATGATGAGGTGGTTCATATTTTCTTAGAATCGATTCTTTTTTCAATTATCAAATATTGTAAGGCTGTCAAACTTCATAAATATTTTCTATTTAATCCAGAGTCCCAAGTCTTTCCTCTAGGAAGGTCGAACTTCATGATTGACAATTTCCATGGGCTCAAAGGAAGATTTAAGTTTCCGCATTGTTCTTAATTCTCTTACTTTTCTTCAACACCATGGAGGCAAAAAGAAGCAAGGTGACATGAAAACTTGAGAAGGAAGGGAATTCAAGCTCCACGAGGAAAACAGAGGATACTGACTATTAGAGTCTTAGCTCGTTCATAAATAAATTGCTTCCCATTAGTGCCTCATATGTATTCAGCTGCTGAGCTCAAAATTCTCTTATCTTCTTCTGCCTGCCAGCAGGATATCTCGATCTTTTAAGTTGTCAACATTTAGAGATTCCCCCCTTTATGATTTTATTGCATATATTTATATATTTATGAAAATTTGTGAATTTATAATTTAAATTTATAAAAAAAAAATATTTTATTTTTATTTTAAAATATTAAATAAAATAATTTTTATTTTTATTTAAATAATTGACCTCATATAATACATTTTAAACAAGAATAAAATAAAATAAAATCATAAATTTTTGTAAAAATAAAATAATTTATAATTTAATATTTATATTTAATAAATATATTTTTAAAAATACTTGTGAATATAAAATTATAAATTAATTTTTTTTAAAAAATATAATATTATAATTATTAATAATTTAAATAAAAACATTTAAACTCTAAATTTTACAAAATCTTTATAATAAACAAAGTGAATAAGTGATATTTTAAAAAATTATAAAAAAAATATTTATTAAAATTTTTTTGATATAAAATAAATATCATTCTAATAAATTATAAGATATTTATCATCTACTCTTATTTGAATAATTAATTGTGTTTTAAATTGCTTAACGTATTGGAAACTCTAAATTTATATTCAACATAATTATTAATTATTATTATAATCCTTTAGGGTGATCTGATGGTGGGAATTGGGCTTGAGACCTCAAGGTCCTAAGTTCAATTCTCCCCATGGTACCTTTGTTAAAGTGCCTAGGGGGTCAGGTCCTGATTTTCTCCAGTCGTTTGGTATCGTCTGTCAGGGTACTTGTCAGTCAGGATATCACAAATGTTTTCGGCTTAAACCTGGGCCCCGTTCTCGTGATACTGCTTTAGGATAATCGAGGGTTTGGGTCCCCATGACAAATCCCATAATAAGCAAATTCTGGGATGTTAGCTTACTGTTAGAGTTTCCGGGTTTTCAAAAAAAAAATTATAAATTATGTTACATCGATATTGTCAATTTAATAATTGAATTAGTTTCGGTCAACTTGAATCCTCTATTTACTGTTGAGTCATGTCATAAACTACTACTTCTGCTTTACGTATATAAAATTTTCTTTTGCTTTCCCACGAATTAATATAAGGAATTTATCACTTATCTCCCCTATTGTTTGTACTTTTATTATTTATGTACCATCTTTTTATTAAAAATTATTTATCGCCCCCCAAGTTTTCATTATGCGGAGCTTCCATAACTATTGAAGAAAAATTAATGATGTACCCTCAAGAATTTATTGCATCCTTAATATTTAGAGTTTTATTGTTTAAATAATTTTTTTATTAATCATCACTTAAGTTTCCAGAGGTTCCCAAATAGCACTCCAATACCTCAAATAATTTTAATTATTATTTGACTTAATTCTCCTCAATATAAGCTAGAATGAAAATATACTACAAAAAGGTCATCATATTTTAGTACATTCTCAAACATATTATGCATTTTAAAATTAAATTAAAATTGTTAAATGTAAAAGATAGTTTTTAATTACAAACAATTTATTGATTTAGTCACTAACATTAATCTATTTTTCATAATTTGAAAATATTTATTTATTTTTAAATATAATAGTTTTTTATCATACATAATCCCATCTATTTCTCGTTCCAAATAGAAATATAAATGCAATCTTGTTATGATATTAATTAATATGAAAGCTTGTGTTAATTGGGTGTGGATTAAAATTTTTTTTTTCAAGGAAATAGTTTATTTACTTAAATTTCTTATAGAGAAATAAGATGTGAAAGAAATAATTTTTATTTCATTAATTTCATATCAGTAATGCATTTATATTCTTACATGTTATATTTTTACTTTTAAATTCTAAACACGTTTAAAAAAACAAATATTGAAATACTTTTATTTTTAAATTTTAATATATTTTAAAATATAAAAAAGTAATATTCACTATTACATTTTAAATTTAACCTTTATTGAAACGATAAATCAAATATAAATTTCAAAGAAAATAAGTGATAACTAGTATTTTTTTAAGGGGAAAAACTCCAAATTTAGAAGTAATAATTGATAAATTTCTAAGAGTATATAAATAATTTTTCTTGATTTTATTAAGGTGCTTAATAAAAGAGAAAACTCAAAAAAAAGAAGAAGTGATAATTAATTAAAGGATGTCGTCTAAATAATAAAACTTAAACCTCCCTTTAGTGACAAAGATGCAATATGATGAGCAATAAAGCGGGACAAGTGCAACGAGACTTATGAAGCAGAGCTTTCTAAAGAAGCAGGGAATTGCAAGAATGAAAATAATATTAATGCGACTTGTATTGTAAGTAAGCGTTTCCTCTCTCTGTATATATAATTAACAAAGAAAATGAAACAGACAACATATGCATCTAATATTCTCATCAATCTGAGACAGATATTCTATCTTGACGGGCGATTATTCAGAAATACATAATCCATTCTAGTAGTGGAGGACACTGATAATTGAAATGACATAGCTTTCATCGGATGAAATTATAGAACTGCTACTATTTTCGGTTACAAATTACTCAACAGGTGAAGGATGATAAGGAATGGGAATCAAGCACAAATCTTGCTTTCTTCTAACTGTCACACCAAAACCCTCGGTCATGTCCAGCTCTTCAGGTTTCATTCCATTTGGGAGTTTCCAGTCAAAATGGTACAACAACATTGCAAGAGGAAGCTCTATATTAGCATTCGCATATGTCATTCCGGGACACATCCTCCTACCCGAACCAAATGGGATATATTCATAATTAGTACCTCTAAAATCAATGGATGAATCAAGGAACCTCTCCGGAACATAGCTATCTGGTTCGGGCCAATATTTGGGATCTCTTGTCATTGCCCATACATTAACAAGTACACTTGCTTTCGCGGGTATGTCGTATCCGTTGATATTGCATGTTTCAGCACATTCTCTTGGAAACAACATAGGAGCTGAAGGACGTAATCTAAGAGTCTCTTTGATAAGCAGTTTTAAGTATTGCATTTCTTCAAGGCCAGCTTCATCTACCTTCCCTCTTCTATTAAAGACTTCCCTTACCTCAGCTTGTGCTTTTTTCATCACTTTTGGATTTCTCATCAGTTCGGACATTGTCCAATCTACAGTCGTGGCAGATGTCTCAGTGCCAGCACTAAAAACGTCCTGAAAAAGGTTTTATCTCACCAAGTTAAATCATTATATGCAAAGAAGGAGATTCAAACAATAATGTTATAAAATCTTCACTAAAATCATGCATTCTTTCACTCATCATTAAGAGAAAAAAGGACTTAAGTAGGACAAGCATATCGCGTCGTTCATACATTTATGCAATAACTTTTGGCTGTATATGCATTTATTTTAAAATTCACACTAATCATAATTAATGATGGCTATAATGAGAAAAGAAAAAAGTATAATATGAAAGGTACAACAGATAGCACCTAAGTTTTTCTCTAAAGCAAATATGAAGCAAATACGTGAAAGTAATCTAACTTTTCAGATAAATTAAAAAAAAAAAAGAGTAAATTGCAAAAAAGGGATAAAGCAATCATGATTTAAATATGTACTACAACTCTATGTAATCGAATCAAACAAACAAACGAACAAAAAAAAATACTCACCATGATAACTGCTTTGACGTTTTCGCCGGTCATGGGAGATTCAAGATTACCACTCTCCTGGAGATTCAAGAGAACATCTACTAGATCTTCAACTTTGTTACTTTTACCGCTTGCCCTGCGTTTTTTGTGTTCATCGATAATGTTTGAAAGAATTCTGTCCGTTTTTTTGTGCATCCCCTCTATTTTAGCCTTGAGTCCAGTGATAGATTGAAGAAATGGGATGGAAGGATACATATCTGCAATACTAGAACCTGCAAACATTTTTATAGCTTCCGCCACAACCACTTGGAATAATTTAATGTCTTCGGTTTTGTTTCCAAAGGCTGCCCTAGAAGTAATTGAACACATTAACAAAAAAATCTTTTCAGTCAGGTTAACTTCTGATCCTTCTTTTGAAGCAATCCAATTAATAAGATTAGACACCTCGTCCTCTCTTATCGATCGGAAAGACTGAACTCGTTTTGAGCTCAGAAGCTCCATTACGCAAATTTTTCGAAGTTGTCTCCAATATGGACCATACGGTGCAAACGCTATATCAGTATAATTATAAGATAGAATTTTTGCTGCTGGAACATGAGGCCTTGATGCAAAGATAAGATCATGGGTTGTCGTCACTTCTTTGGCATATTCCGGTGAAGATACAACGATGGTGGTAACTTCCCCGAGTTTTAGATACATAAGTGGCCCATACTTGTTTGCCAAGTCTCTTAATGCACGATGAGGCAGTGGATCCCCAGTTGCCATTTGGTGCAAGTTTCCAATGATGGGTAATTTGGGTGGCCCTGGCGGTAAATTTAGATTTCTGTATGCGGGCATCCTCAGGATGAATACAAAGAGAATAAAACCCAGAAGGATTAAGGAGAATAACACGAGATCCATTACAAAAGTAAAACACAGCTGAGAGCTAGGATCGGACAGTTCTGTGATTGTATTATAGTTTCTTTCATAAACTAACTTGTATTTATACTAAAAAAAATGCGGAACTTCTACGCAATAATAACATTCGAGCTACTATGCTTAAACGCTCTAAGAAAAGAATATATAATTATATGTCATTATCAAATATCAAATAGGTTCTAGTACACTTTCTCCTAACAATGTTTGAAATAACTTTTTAAATAGAAAATTTTAATTTTCATGAGTCGTTTTTAATAAAAATTATATGTAATTATTTTAATAGATAAATATTTCAAAATTATAATAATATAGAAATAAGATAAAAGTTTTAAAATAAAGTTAATTTATTTAAAATAATTTATCTTTTAAAAAAATTTAAAAACTCTATTATCCAAAATCCAAAATTTGAGTTTCTTCATATAAAAGTAATAGAACCTTTTAATCGTTCAAAAAACTTCTTTTTATAAAAAAAAAATTTTAAACAGCAACTATATTAAAAAATTTTAAAAAGGCTTTTGATATTAAAAAAGTTCTTTTGCCAAGTAAAAAAGGTAAATCAAACAGGCACCAAGAGTAACATGTTAATTAAAAATTTAAAAAATTCTAAATTCTAATTTTAAAAAATATATATATATATTAATTTGTTAGATACCTTGATAAATTTAAATAAAAATAATTATTATATTATTTTATTAAATAAAAAATAATTAAATTGTACAATTCCTTAATAAGAAAATGTACACGTCAAGAAAAGTGCTAAATTTTTATATAGACAATGATATAATAAATTAATTAAATAATAATATTTCAAAGAAGATAGTAAATTAAATTTTTATATTTTTAAGATTGTGACAAAAAGTAAAAAAAAAAAAAACTTTTATTAATACTTTTAAAATTTTATTAGATTAAAAAAATAAACAAATTTAATTATTTAAAATAGATAAATTTAATCAATTAATAAACATTCTTTCTCTCTAGTGGAAAATACTGATTTCATTGTCATTCTTCAGTTACATTAATTGCATGGAAGTCAAAGATTTCCTAAACGAATGTTGAAAAATTAATTAATTTAAGTCTGTATCTTCTTCTGCTTGTTATGGTCATATTTTGAATATTTTTTTTAAATACCGTCTTTCGTTGACGTTAGTCGTTGTTTGAAGATGGGTCATTTTCAATTACTGAGTTCATGAATCCCTCTGCGTCGTCTGCGCGCAAGTAAGAAGAAAATTCCAACCTTTATCATCTTATTAGTCAATAATGATTCAAGTGTTGCAGCATGCACCACTGCATGACTAATTATGTATTTACGAATAAAATAGAAGGTGGGATTCTGAAGCTGGATGATAATGAGCCGGCTGAAATATTTTTATTCAAGTTCCGCTAATAAGCAATGGTTATATTAGCTTCCAAGTCAAATCATGAACACTGGATTTCATACACGTGCTGAATAATATAATATGGAAAAAGAATATCTGCCAAGCCAAGTATCATACGCAACATTTCTTTCTTCCAAGTCTAAATAAGGATGCGCAAAATTTGCCTGCAGAGAAGAGCTGAAAATGATAAGGAGTTCATCCTCTTTGTCTCAGGCACAACCAATTTCTTGACCACAAAATCTTCAAATATATTATTTATTAATTGAATAAGAAAATAACAACAAAACAAAGGTATTACCTTGCTGGATCTAGAAACCTATGTGATTTGAGTTTTTATTCATGTTTATAGAATTTAATGGTATATAATATGGTCTAAATTTATTTTTTTAATTTTCTCAAACGCCCATCACACTAAATAGGGAAGATTCTCCATCCAATACCAACCGAAATCCTAAAATTTTTGGTTACATAAAATTTAACCCAAACCAATTACATTAAAGAGATAACTTAAAATAGTTTAATTTGGTTTGATTTAAGAATCATGAAAAAAAAAATGGCAACAAAACTACTACATTAACATTGCCTTCTTGGATCTAAAAGTCTACCTGATTTGAGGTCTTATTAATGTTTACAAAATTTGACAATATGCATGTAATATGGTCAAAATTTGTTATCTTGTTTTATTTTTTGCCAGCTTTAAATGTTCATCGTGCTGATTATGGGAGATTCTCCATCCAACCTAATCGAAGATCCAAAATTTTTTTGTTACATAAAATTTAATCCAAATCAATTATATTAAAGAGACAATTTAACCAATTTAATTTGATTTGATTTACGAATCTTGAATAAAAAATGACAAGAAGAAAAATATATTACCTTCTTGGATCTCTCATTTGAGCTTTCTTTAATATTTACAGAATTTGATGACAAATATTATATAGTCTAAATTTATTATAATAATTATTACCTTAAACACCTCTTCACACTAATTAGGAAGATTGTATATCCAACCCAACTCACACTCCATACGAAATTTTTTTGGTTATATGAAATCTAACCCCAAACAATTAGATTAAAGAGAGAAGACTCAAACCAGTTTGATTTAATTTAAAATTTAACTTAAACTTTATTTTTGTTTTAGCTTTATTGGCATTTTCAGGGTGTACAACATTGATATGCCGCACATATGAAGTTTTCACTTCTAATTTTAACTCTTCAAGTTTCAAGCATCTGGTTAACAAATGAAATAATAAAATATTTTCGTAATGACAGTTAAAAGGTGATAATTTTTTATTTATATATTTTATTGGGCATGGATTACATGAGTTGAAATCCAACCCAATTGAAAATGGGTTGGGGAGTCTCAACACAACTCAGTTCGTGTGATTTGGTTGAGGTTTCTATCTGGGTTGCAGATTATGGGTTTTGGCCCCATCTTTCAATTTCAACACCCCCTCTTCTCGTGTTCTTCTTCTATAAGAAAAAAAATTGACAACAATAATTTCACATTGCAGCAACCCTCGGTAGAATAATATAAACAAAATATTTTAATAAAATATTTTTTTGTCAAAAATTTTGTTGAAAATTTTGTCAAGAAAATATGTACTTTATTTTTGTTACAAATTTTTTCTGGCATGATCTTGAGTCCAAGATACAAGACAATCTTCCTTCTCCTCTCAATGGCAATTCGAGACCATAGGGAACCAACAGACCTTTGACCTTGATTTTTCAAATATTGAAGTGATTCTAATCATCAAATTTATCAAGATCCAATTTTGATTGAACCATTCTCACAAACCAAGTTCTGATACCATTTGATATGTTTGTAACCCCTCGAAAATTCAACAAATCAACTATCGAGAATGAATCAAATCAATAACTAAAGCAAAAGAAAGAAAACTACAATTTCAAAGAAGAACACTCGGTCACACAAGCAATTTATGTGGTTTGGTTCACCGAAAACCTACATCAACGGGCAGACCACTTAAGCCTAAAGCTAATTACCATTAATGACAGAAAATTTTGACAGAAAGAACAAGCCACAAAGAAATCGTAAATCTCTTAGAGAGTCCACTAATCAGTCTCAATTTATCAGCCTATATAAAGCTTGGGAATGAAAAATCAGTTATAACTGATTTTATACATAAAGACTATGTATGCTTAATGAATGAATTAATTAACAGAATAAACCGAAAATACGAACTTCCCAGCTCAGACCCAGTAGATAATTACGAAATCTCCATTATTACAGTTACTCAAAATATTAAAAACATTAACTCTTATAAAAATATGTGTATATACATTTGTATCTTTTTTTTTCTGACAAACAAATAGATATTAGTCGTCTTTATATGTATTCAAGTGAGTTTCTATTAAGGTATTAAATAAAATATTAAGAATGGTACTCCAAGTTGCTTATGCAGTAAGGGAGAGGATTTCAAATTTTCAATTGACACACAAGAACGGCTAACTCTGATGCATATTTATTTCATCTAAAATTTATGCACCTTGGAGTCTTGCAAATGCTTTACGACTATTTATTTTGCCCTCTCGTTAGAATTAAATAAGTATAATTTTATTAAAATAGTTTTTGTTTTTTGGAAAAACAACTACGAACGTAACATTTTTATTTTCCAATGGCGTGAACCAGAAAAATTCTCATTTACAGCTTGTATTATACGTCAATAATTGATGCTTCTCGTTTATGAACAGATCAAACATACAAATAGTTTTTTTTTTTTTTTTTTACCTTTTTCAAAAGGAAATGTTAATTAACTTTTAAAATATTTATTTCTCCCAAATCACTATCGTTATACACATCAGTCAACAGAGGAAACGAGCCCTCACCTAGAAAATTCCACCTTCCTCTCTTTCTTCAATTTTTTGAAAACAGTTATTTTAGCTATCGTTTCCTTCCTTTAAACCCTAAAATTAATGGTCATTCGGAAAAAAAATAAAACACATATAAATTTATAATTGAGTCCCGCGAAGCAAAACATTAGTTCATAGTTACACCTTGTACTCCTCGATTAAAAAATTTTTTGATTCCTAGGATGGAAGTTATTAGCACATAATGTGTAAAAATATGACAATAAACAGAGAAAAATTGAATTATCATGAGCCAATATGGAAGGGATATTACATGTTGTTTTAGTGTAAATCTAAAATTTACGAGAAAAATAACTCTAGGTTTGTCAAATAATCACTGGTGAAAAATAAATTTGAAATATTATTAATTAATAAGTAACAAATCTATTTCTACTACTAATAATTTTTAAATTAAGTAAATAACACTATAATTCCCAATAACAAAGGAATTAAGCCAATTATGATTTAAATAATTAAACTAAAAATCTTAGTTTAACCAATAAAATCAAATAAGATTAATTAAACAAACAATTTAAATAACGACTTTATTAAATTTTTTAAAATTTGATTTTACCTTCATTTTTTATCCTACATTAGTTTTTCTCTCTTTAAAATGAACTTATTCTCGAGTTTTGTTAATGTTAAATTAATGGTCATATTTGATAATCGAGTCCAACATTCAAATTCAATGTTGCTCCGATAATGTTGAGTTATTCAGCCTTTCAATTTTAGTCTAAGTCCAAGCTAATGGTCCTAGAGAGTAACCAATTTATACCACCTACATTACTTTCATGTCATGAAAAATCGTGAAATTTTTGCCTTACTTTCATGCCTAAATATAGCACGATTCTTAGTTAATACTGAAAGAGATGCTCAGCTAATTAATTGATAACCTAATGGTTTTTAATGTCATATTTCCCCTGAACCCATTCTATGCCAGACACACAAACCTCTCTTGAATCCCTATAACCAATTCTTAGAACGCCCAGAAATCCTGAAAATTAATAGAATGAATGGGCAATCTTAGGAAATATTACAATATCTGTATATTTTGATTTTTGCAGTTCTCAGTAGAATGTACAGTAAGCTCACATCCAACTTACTGATGCCAAAATTCTTATCTAGTCACCTTTTTCCTAGTTCAAACCTTTATGCTTGAGCATTGGTAAACCTTAAACAAAAGCCCTAGCAAATAAGAACTTAGTTTCATTTTCACTATCAAATATTTGCTTTCGTCTCAAAGATAAGATACCACTCCCCTGAAACAGAGTTTACATTAGTTTCAACTTTCAATGGATATTTTGTTCAATCAGGAAATAGCCATGATATATAGCATAGCAGTATATTTAATTCATAGTTACTGCTAAAACTTAAAAGTAATCTAGGCAAAAACTTAAAATAGTACAAATACAACACATTATCATAATGTTGCCTATCTACCGTCATACAATAATCTTGTTCAAATTCTTTCTGAATGCTAAATGAAGAACTTTAGCTCTGTCTAAAAACTAAGACATATAGGTCTCTAACCCCAATAACCTTACCCAAGTTGACAACAAATATGCCAAAAAAAAGGGGGGCAAAAAATTAGTACTCTAGATAACATAATCAGACCATCCATGTATATGTGAAGTATGATCCATTGTAAAACTAGGGATTTTGTCAAGCCTAACTGGATTTTCGTTTCCCCCAATCAATGTAGCTGGGTTGCCATCAGCAATTGTTCTGGGCGGAACTTCCTTCAATACCACAGAACCAGTACCAATTTTAGCCCCATCTCCAATTTTAATGTTTCCCAAAATGCAAGTCCCAGCCCCAATTAATACCCCATTTCCAATCTTTGGATGCCTATCACCAGTCAGTTTTCCTGTCCCACCTAATGTCACTTGATGCAAAATTGACACATTATCTCCAATCACAGCCGTCTCGCCGATGACAACTCCGGTGGCATGATCTAGAAGAGTCCCATTTCCGATTACAGCTCCAGGATGAATATCCACAGCAAACACCTCAGAAACTCTATTTTGTATGACCAAAGCCAAAGGTTTTCTTCCTTGTGACCAAAGCTTATGTGATATCCTCTGAGCCTGGCAAGCCAGAAACCCTTTAAAATTTAAGAAACATTGGACATAACCATTGCAAGCAGGGTCTCTCTCTTTCACTGCTCTCAAATCAGCTTTTACAGCTTCAATTGTTTCCTGATTCTTAACAAGTACACCCAAGAAAATATCATACAACGTACCACTTTGAAGACTTAAACTGCTTAACTTGATTGACAGATGACCAGCCAGAGCACTTTCCAGCGATTTATGAGATAAGATTGAAGTGAAATAGTAACTTGACAAAAAAGGTTCATTTTCAACGTGTGATCTTGCTTCATCTTGCAGATTGAGCCATATATCATCATGACCTTCTTCAAAATATGAACCTGTGTGTATGGAATTTACCTGGTTACCGTTCAAGATAGGATGATCAGGAAAACTGGGTCGGCAGTGCTTGGCGTTCTTGTATGCGTGCTTATCATCTGGAGACCTGTTTGGATCCTGGGAACGTTGAGAAGTATCAACGCAAGTAGTCATGATGGAGATGGAAAGTTTCTTGTGGTGTTTGGGAAGAGGGCAGAGATAAGAGGAGCAACGTACGTGAAACAGAAGAAGCATGTAAAGACAACAATGGTCTATGGGAAGAAAGGGACGAAGATCCAACTATAACCAGATCAACATTCATGGAAAACGACATTGATCATCTTTATTGTTGGGAAAATGTTTTTTTACCTTGTTTAATTATAAAATAAAGAGAAGGAATTAGAATATGGCTTTATTGTGTGTATAATCATTGAGTTAGAATCGAGTTTGAGAATTAACAAAAAAATGTTAAAAATATCTACGATAAAACTTTTTAATTAAAAATAATTCTAATTACTGTTTACGAACAAAAATATATTTGAAATTAAAGAAGAAAAAGAAACAAATTTGATACGATGAGGTCTATTGGAACGCAACATCGAAAATCCACGTGGCACCCATTGAGGGAGCCACATCGCACTCTCGATGGCGTTCTAGAGCGCACCATCGAGAGTTTACGTGGCGTGCTCTAGAGTGTCATCGAGAGTGCGACATGGCGTCCTTAATGGACACCACGTAACATGCTCGTTTTAATTAATTTATTTTTTTTTAAATTTTAAAAATATAATTAATTAATTTTTAAAAAATGGAACTCTATGTTAATTTTTAAATTTTTTTTAAAAATTAATAAAATATAAAAATATAATTAATGAAGTCAAATATTAAAATATTAAAAATTTTTAATATAGTAAAAATATAATTAAAATATTATAA
>JAVXUL010118072.1:0-17213 GCA_035590515.1 Trichilia minutiflora | reverse complement strand
ATACGACACTTGGACTCATCGGACTATTCTACAACAAGACTACCTATACTTGGGTACATAATCTAATTGAGATCACCTGCTTCATTAAATGAGAGCTGCTTAACTGTCACCTCGGAAGTCCATCAGTCCATGAGCTATCACCGTTTCGAGTTCCACAACCATTAAAGCAGAGTTATCAGCGGTCTACTTGTCAGGCCCTCAATGGCCAAAGGTTAAATCATTCTCGAGTTATGAAACCATTGATGGGGTTCGAACATGTGGCGATCCCCTGACCGTAAAAACTGACGGCTAGGATCTGGGATCTTATTAGTATAAACCCCCCTCATGTTTTTGCTTTTCATCCACTTTTGCTTCCCTGAATTCTTGCTGCTGCTGTTGTTGTTTTGCCGTTGCTTTGAGGATCCTCGCATTTTTCGTCTGAATTCTTTATGATGCTTTCTTTGCGTTCACCATCTTTACAAATCTTGTTCTACATTCTGCCTTTATGACTTTATAAAGGTATGTCTTTAGATTCTTGTCACATTTTTAATATTTCTGCCCCGTTGATTTTAAACCATTTCGAGTGACACTTGGTCAAAATTTTCTTCGTGGTGAGATTTTTTGCTAAGGTTGAGAAAAAAGGTCTGTATATGTTTCAACGTGCATCTTAGGGTGCTACGTGCCCACGAGGTCCCTAATCTGCTGGCCCCTGGAGATATGGCCGTGAATGAAAAACACCTATTAATCGGGGCTTGACTTCCCCTACAATCTACTTTGTCAAGATTTTTATGGATTTCAGGATCCTTCCGTACCAGCTTACTCTAAATAGCTGGAGGATCCTAAACGGTCTATTTGTCTTAAAGGTCAGCGCAGGTCATCTCGCTCTGACCCTTGATGAGATCTTACACTTTTATGCACTCAAGAAGAGTGTCAGCCAGTACCCGGTGTGGTATTATTTATAAATTTACCCTGGGTACTAGACGTAGATAAAAGAAAAGCCTTTATCCAATAAACACTAGAAAGACCGCTGGTTTGTTGTCAGTAGGGATTGGATTAGACCACCTCAGGACCCCATACTCTTTGACTTCGAGGAGATAGGTATTACTTCAAACATATACAGACTTTTAATTGAAGATTTTGCTTTAGCAAGGTTAGGTTACTGACCAACTTTTTAATGTAGAGGTAAGAAAAGACCAACCTAATATTCTGGCAAGTGTGGTAGCATTTTTGTTAAGTTTGACTGTCACTAATGTCAGGTTCCTTTTACGTTCAGAGCACTTGGTAGGCACTCAGCTGGTATCTTAGGCGATGATAAGGAACGAGCTTTCGAAAGCCAACGCCGCTGTGAGCGAAGGTAAATCTTTTTTTATGATCAGTTTAGATAAGTTCCTGAGGGTTGATATCTGATCATGGTTCCAAGCTTTCGTTGCAACTGTCGAAATTGAAAGGCCAAGAGCGGTCAAAATACTGAAGGAATTGCTGTCCAAAGAGGGACCCAAAGCGGCCCCCGAGCCCCAGACTAAGGCCTTCAAGGATAATGGGAAGGGGCCTATAAAGGGAGGTTCCTAGAAGACTCCTGAGAAAGGAGGTTAAAAATCTGAGTGCTTGAAAGTAAAGGGTATATCCATCCAGAAGCGGCATGAGGAGGAGGACAAGAGGCATCCTCAAGGTGGCGATCCTCCTCAGGCCAGAGACAAAGGCAAGAGTCCTATGTATGACGACCACACTGAGTGGAGGAGCAAACAAAGATCCTATCACCCCTATCCTCCTGCTCCCCCGGTAGCAACACAAACGAAGATCCCCCATCGAGAGAAAGGCTCGTCAGTCTCCCCAACGATAGAGTTAGGGACGCAGAAGGCTTTTAAGTAGAGCCTTGAGAGTCAGACTGGTTGCAAAGGGGCAAGTAGCCGAGGCCAGGACCTCGGCGCAAATGTAGATAATAAAAGGGGCCAGCATAAAAAAAATAAAGACCCGACTGACAAAAAGCCGACGATATTCCCTCCTCAAAAGATGGACCCTGGCACAAATATAGATAATAAAAGGGGCCAAGATAAAAAAAATAAAGGCCTGACTGACAAAAAAGCCAACGACATTCCCTTCCTAAAAAACGGGGACGAGGAGATGGGTGACCTCGAGAAGAAAGGCTTGCTTGAGAATATGAGGGAGAACTTTGGCTTTCTCCTTCCAATCTTAAATGCGGCGAGAGGGGTAATCACCTCCCAGGGGGTTCAGTCTATGTCTAGCTTGTCTCCCTTACAAGCCCTAGGCAAATTGAGCATGTATTCTCATAGAATAAGTCTTCCCACCTCTGGTCACTTGTATTTAAGGAGGACCGTCCCATTTTTTCATGGGGTTCTAACTCGCCTTGTTTACTTTATGTAGAATGCCTTCTTGTTGGATCTCTTCCTGGAGCACTTTCAATAGGCAATAGAGGTTCGGGACTGGGCAATCAAGATGGTCAAAAAATGGAAGAAGCGAGCCCATAAATACGCGGATGTCGTCTATCAAGAGATAAGTAAAGAGAAGATCGAATTAGAGGCCAGGGTTGCTGCTCTGGAGGGCGAAAGGTCCCAGTAGAATAAAGAGAGGGAAGACTTGACTTCAAAGCTCTCGTCCTCTGAGGCCCTAGCCTAGGCTCTATCCATAGACAACGATTGTCTTAAGAGGGAGAGGAGGAGTCTTACGGGAAAGGGTAATAAGCTGTCTGACCTTTATCGATCGATCAAGTCATAGGATGAGCGTATGAAGAGACAGTTGATCGAAAGCACGAATAAATATAACACACTGTAGAAAGAATGTAGCTTTCTGGGTAAACAACTAAAAGAGGCGTAAAAGTCCCTAGAATCACTGAAGAAGGAGAAGGAAGAGGTTCTGGTCCAGTTGAAGTCCAGGTATGACAAGGGAGTGGATGACGGCCTGAACCTGACAAGCCACCTCTTTCTTCAAGAATACCCTGAATTGGACCTCAGGTGGTTATTTAGTCAGCTGGGTCGGGAGGTTTCGGGGGCCTTAAGCTCAAACACTCCAGATGCTCCCCCTAAGACCACAGGGCTCAATGTCAACTCGGTAACAACTAAGGAGGGGAGGGGTACCCAGAGGCGATCAACTAAAGACCCCTCCTCTGAGGCGACCGGAGCACAAGGTCACCAAGGTCAGAAAACAAGCGATGAAGATCCTTCTGTAGAGATTTCTTCCAGTGAAGGAGAAGAAGATGACAACCTCAAATGCCCCTGACCAGTCCCCCAGTACTAACTGGCCTTGTCCTCATTGTTATTGTAACTTATACTTTTTTGTACTTCTCTATGCAAAAAAGCGAATGTACACTAATACTTTTGTAACTCTACACTTGAAATGAATGAATAGAAATTTTTAACCCCTTCTTACTTGTTTTCTCTTATCTTGTCCATGTATAGATTTCTTTTGATTCGAATATTTGTGAAGTATATCACTCTGAACTGGTTGGACGACCTTTAATTGGGATGCATCTGGTAGAGCAGGAGAGCTGACCATACTCATCATCTGATTGGGAGTCATATCAGACTCTTGATCAATGCAGTCATGGAGGCTTGATCGGTGTGAAAGGATTTTATCTTCAACACTAAGAGATGCCTTGACATAAAGTAAGATTAGGGATGCTCTATCACATGCAGGTCTTACACTCTCAAGATGCCAGTCACGGGGAAGAGGCTTATATCGTATAATGTAGTTATAGACTCGAACTAGTTGTTAGGGGATTTTCAAGCTCGAAGGCCAACCATAGCACGAGCGAGTTGACAGGTGAGGCGGTTAAGGCTTAAGATACCCGACCTCATGTGAGGTCTTAGGCTTTCAGTCTGTCTGACACAATGCAATAGCTTACAAAATCGATCTTGGTCACTGACTCATACTAGTGTTAGGAATTTTATGGCCTTAAGGCTAACCATAATACTAGTGAGCTGGTAAGTGGCACGATTAGGGTTTAAGATGCCCGACCCTATGTCAAGTCTTAGGCTCTTAGTCTGTCTGACACAATACGGGGGCTTATAAAGCCTATCATGATCACTGACTCATGTTAGTGTTAGAAATTTTATGGCTCAAAGGTCAACCATAACACTAGTGAGCTAGAGGATGATGAGGTTATGGCTTAACATGTCCGATCCCATGTTAGGTCTTAGGCTCTCAGTCTGCCTGACACTGTACAAGGGCTTATAAAGCCCAGCATGATCACTGGCTCGTGCTAGTGTTAAGAATTTTATGGCTCGAAGGCCAACCATAACACTAGTGAGCTGGTAGGTGACGTGATTAGGGCTTAAGATACCCAGCCCCATGTCATATCTTAGGCTCTCAGTCTATTTGATACGGTTTGGGAGCTTACAAAGCCTACCATGATCACTGACTCGTGCTAGTGTTAGGAATTTTATGGTTCGAGGTCAACTATAACCATAACGAGCTGGTAGGTGATACAGTTAGGAATTAAGATGCCCAGTCTCGTGTCAGGTCTTAGGCTCTCAGTCTGTCTGACACGGTGCAGAGGCTTATAAAACCTACCATAATCACTAACTCGTGCTAGTGTGAGGAATTTTATGGCTCGAAGGCCAACCATAACACTAGTGAGATGATAAATGACGCAGTTAGGGTTTAAGATGTCTGTCCCCGTGTCAGGTATTAGGCTCTCAGTCTGTCTGACATGGTACAGGGGCTTACAAAGCCTACCATAATCACTGACTCGTGCTAGTGTTAGGAATTTTACGATTCAAAGGCTAACCATAACACTAGTGAGCTGGCGGGTGATGTGGTTAGGGCTTAAGATGCCCGATCCCATGTCAAGTCTTAGATTTTCAGTTTGTTTGACACGGTACGGGGGCTTATAAAGCCTACCATGGTCACTGACTCATGCTAGTGTTAGAAATTTTACGGCTCAAAGGCCAACTATAACACTAGTGAGGTGGTGGGTGACACGGTTAGGGAGTAAGATGTCCGATCCCGTGTCAGGTCTTAGGCTCTCAATCTGCTTGACACGGTGCGGGGGCTTACAAAGCTTACTATAGTCACTAACTCATGTTAGTGTTAGAAATTTTACAACTCGAAGGTCAATCATAACACTGGTGAGCTGGCAGGTGATGTGGTAAGGGCTTAAGATGTCGATCCCATGTCAGGTCTTAAGCTCTCAGTCTGCCTGACACGGTACGGGGGCTTATAAAGCTTATTATGATCACTGATTCATGCTAGTGTTAGAAATTTTACGGCTTAAAGGCCAACCGTAACACTAGTAAACTGGTAGGTGATACGGTTAGGGCTTAAGATGCCGGGTCCCGTGTCAGGTCTTAGTCTCTCAGTCTATCTGACATAGTGCAAAGGTTTATAAAGCCTACCATGATCACTGACTCGTGCTAGTGATAGAAGTTTTACGGTTCGAAGGACAACTATAACACTAGTGAGCTAGCAGGTGACATGGTTAGGGCTTAAGATGCTCGGTCCCGTGTCAGGTCTTAGGCTCTTAGACTGCCTGACACAGTGCGGGGGCTTACAAAACTTACCATGGTCACTGACTCGTGATAGTGTTAGGAATTTTATGGCTCAAAAGCCAATCATAACAGTAGTAAGCTAGCAGGTGACGTGGTTAAGGCTTAAGATGCTCGATCCCATGTCAGGTCTTAGGCTTTCAGTCTGTCTGACATGGTATGGGGGCTTACAAAACCTACTATAGTCACTGACTCATGCTAATGTTAGGAATTTTATGATTCAAAGGCCAACCATAACACTAATGAGTTGGCAGGTGACGCAGTTAGGGTTTAAGATGCCCGGCCCATTGTCAGGTCTTGGGCTCTCAATTTGCCTGACACGGTGTGAGAGCTTACAAAGCCTACCATGGTCAATGACTCATGCTAGTGTTAGGAATTTTAGGGTTCAAAGGCCAACCATAATATTAGTGAGCTCGTAGGTGACACAGGTCAAAACTCGGGATGCCCGAAATTATGTTCGTTCTTAAGATCTCAGATTTCCTGACCTAACACGGGGGCTTATTTACCCTTACTTGATCAAAGATTTAGGAAGAAAAAGATGTTGTGCAATGCTTTTTCACTTGTAATTGAAACATAATAATTGTATTATCATAGACAGTGTTTATATATATTACAAGTAAAGCATTCTGAGGGAAAGTTCTATCTTAGGGATAGTACTTTTTTAGCATCTCAGTATTCCATAACTTATTCAGGATACTACCATCTGGCCTTGCCAATTTATATAGCCCTGGCCTGACTGCTCTGAATACTGTATAGGGACCTTCCCAATTGACGCCTAAGGATCCCTCGGTCATGACTTGAGTATTTAAAGTGATCCTCTTAATAACAAGATCTCCTTTTCAAAAGGACCGAGGTTTAACCTTTTTGTTACTGATGGGTAATTATCCGAATCAAGGCACGATATCTGGTTTCTTCGCATAAATCGAGCTTTAGGCCCATGGCTTGCTGATTTCCTTCTTTATCAAAGTAGAGGGTGCAAAAATTAGGGATGTTCATCTCAATAGGAATTACTGTCTCAAATCCATAAGCCAATAGGTAAGGTGTTTATCTTGTGGTAGTTTTTGCCGTTGTCCTGTATGTACAGAGAATTTTCGAAAGCTTGTCAGCCCAGGCTCCCTTCCTCTCTCCCAACTTTTTTTTAATAACTTCTTGATTACCTTGTTAGCTGCTTCCACTTGCCCATTTGATTTGGGGTAGGGAGGAGAGACAAAGTCTGAGGTCAATGTTCTACTCTCGACAAAAATCTTCCAATCCTCTATCATCGAATTGCTTCTCATTATCAGGGATCATTACGCAGGGGATGCCGTGTCTATAGAGGATGTTTTTATGGATAAAGGCAATCGTATTTCTTTTTGTGATCTTGGATAGGGGTTCTATTTTCACCCACTTCACGAAGTAATTGATGGCCACAATGGCGTATTTGGCCTGAGTTCTGACGATTAAAAAAGGTCCTATCAAGTTTAGCCTCCACTGGGCAAATGGCCATTGACTGAGCAGGGTTGTCAGATTCTCGGGGGGCTCTCTCGAGACATTCCCATGGACTTGCCTAGCATGACACTGGTGAACCAGGTCGTAGGCATCTTACTTTATGGTTGATCAAAAGTATCCTTGTCTCAGTATTCAAAATGCCAGGTTCCTACTGTTGCTATGATTCCCACAGAATTCCTGATACATCTCTTCCAGTGCCTTTTTTATTTCTGATGGTGCAAGGTATCTTAGATAGGGAGTGCTTATTCCCCGTTTGTTGAGAACACCATCTATTACTGTGAACTTGACAGCCTTCCTCTTGATCTTGAGAGCCTCATTTTTGTTGTGAGAGAGAAACCCTTCCTCTATGTATTTCCTGATGAGGTCCATCTAGGTAGGTGGCTTTTCCCTGGTCATCATTACTATATCATCATCTGACTGATTGATGCTTTTGTGATCCAAGGTCTTTACAGGGATCATTTTTGGGATGTCCTTGGTTAGTACTGAAGCGAGCTTTGGCAATGCATCGATTCAGAGATTCTTAGATCGAGGAATTCTTTACAGTTTTACCTTAGTGAATCGATTGATCATCTCTTGGTCCCTCGATAAATAAGCCCTAGTATTCTCTTCCTTAGCTTGGTAAGTACCATTCATATGGTTTACCAAGAGTTGGGAGTCACTGTTGGTCGTGAGAACATGTACCCTAATCTCTAATGCTGTCCTTAGTCCTACTAACAAAGCTTCGTACTCTGCTTTGTTATTAGTAATAGGAAAAGAAAATCTAAGGGCATACATAACCTCTTCTCCCGCGGGGCTTACTAGGATGATGCCTACTCTGCCTCCACTAGCACATGCTGACTCGTCGATTGATAGATGCCAGAGAGGATGGTTTCTGAGACAGGGTTGTCTTGGCCCCATGAGGTCTGGTCAATGTCCATCCTGATACGAGACAGTTAGGATTTCCTCTTTTGTGTGCTCAGCCACAAAGTTTGTCAGTGTCTGTCCTTTGATAGCTTTTGGGGGATGGAATTTAATGCCAAAATCACTGAGCTCCACTGTCCATTTGACAAGCCTTCCAAACAGGTCAGGTCAATGGAGGATCTGCCTAAGTGGCTGATCAATAAGCACTGTTATTTCATACACCTGAAAGCAGGGGCGCAGTTTTCTGACCGCTATGACGAGTGCCAGTGTCAATTTCTCGGGGTCTATGTATCGGGTCTTGGTATCCAATAATACCTTGCTGATGTAGTAGATGGGCCTTTGTGCTTTCTGATTATCTTCCCTTACCAGTATTGAACTGACGGCATGCTGGATGACTCGAGGTAAAGGTACAACATCTCTTTCGGTAAAAGACTGGTTAGATGTGGGACTGATACTAGGTGGACTTTGATTTATTGGAATGAATTCTCACATTCTTCATCCCATTTCATACTTTTGCCCTTTCACAAGGCCCTGAAAAAAGGAAAACACTTGTCAGTGAACTTAGAGATGAATAGATTGAGGGCTACTAACCTCCCGGTCAAGCTATGTAATTCCTTCAAGGTCTTGGGAGTTCTCAGGTCCATTATAGCTCGAACCTTTATCGGGTTAACCTTGATACCTCGTTCGCTGACCATAAAGCCCAAAAACTTCCCAGACCTGACACTGAATGCACACTTCTCGGGATTTAAATTATACTCTCTAAGGGGGGAGAAGGCTTGCTCTAGGTGGAGGGTATGATCCTTAGCCTTAGGGGATTTAATGATCATATCATCCACATAAACCTCCATAGAACTTCCAGTCAATGGTTTGAACACTTTGTTCATAAGCTTTTGGAAAATGGCTCCAACGTTCTTCAATCCGAAGGGCATCACTGTGTAATAGTACAACCCCTGATTAGTAATGAAGGCTGTCTTATCTTAGTCAAGAAGATGTATAAGTATCTGATTATATCCTAAGAAGGCATCTATTAAACTCAATAATTTATGGTCGATAGTGGAGTCTACCAAATGGTCGACCTGAGGCAAGGGAAAACTATCCTTAGGGTAGGCTTTATTGAGGGCGGTGAAGTCGACGCACATCCACTAACTTCTATTAGCTTTCTTCACCACCACCACGTTTGCCAGCCAGTTAGGATATTTGGTTTTCCTAATGAACCCTGCCTTGAGTAGTTTGATGACCTACGCTTAGATAGCCTTCTGCCTTTTTGCATTGAAGACTCTTCTCTTTTACCAGACCGATTTATGAGCGAGGTCGACGACCAGTTGGTGGGTCATAATGCCAGCATCTATCCCTAGCATGTCCTCATGACTCCAAGCGAACACATATTTGTTCCGCTTAAGGTCGCAATTGCGACCCATCTCAGGTCAGGAATCAGCTGACTACCTAGCTGAATTATCTAATTAGGATGCCATTCATCCATTACCATGCTCTCCAGGACCTCCATCGGCTCCAACATCCATTGGGTTATGTTTCTTTCCATATCATCATTGGAGAAGAGAGGTGCTATCAAAACGTCGGTCATCTCAGTATCTTCAGAGGATGGTCTTTCCTGTGCTCTGGTAGACGTTTTCAAAGGTTCTCCTTGGATACAGTATATTTTTTGGGCTGAAGTAGAGAAGCAGGATCTTACTTCCCTTTGATTACCTCTGACAATCCCAATCCCATCTCCTACTCGATACTTCAACTTCAGGTAATGTACGTTTTCTACCGCTTTGGTGTTCTGAAGGAAAGGCCTTCTTAGGATTACAGAATATGGGATCTTCAAATCTATTTCCTGAAAATCTACCGTGATTGTCCATTGATAGGGCTTATCGCCCATGGTCACGAGTAACTGTATTGATCCTAAGAGAATAATAAAGGAGTCCCTGAATCCGTACAGGTCCGAGTCAGCTTAAGTTAGCTTTAAATCTTCTATGCCTAGGGAGTCCAAAGTATATTTGAAAATGATATCCACTGAGCTTCCCATGTCGATCAAGATCCGAATGACTTGCTTGGATGCTATCCCCATAACCACTACTAACGCATCATTATATGAATAGTATACTCCAACTTTATCTTCGTCGGTAAACATAATGGGTATGGTAACAATCCTTGGCCTCTTATCAGCATACATATTCATCATGTGCGTGTCTGAAGGATGGCTGGGTAGAAAGTAGCACGCATTATTTGACAGTCCTGTCAGGGTAGGCCCACCTAAGATGACCAAGGCACCCTGGTCAGGTCTTGGGGACCCATCATCCTCAAGGTGTCGGCCTGCACCTGGGTTATTCTACTAATGATCTGTGATATAATGGGTAAGGTAGTTATTTTTAATAAGTACCTCAATCTGGGCTTTTAGGTCATCACATTGGTTCGTAGTGTGACCTTTCTCCCCATGGTATTCGTAAAATCTCCCTTTGCTCTTCTTTTGTACTTTAACCTTCATATTTTGGGGTTGGGGGACGAGCAACCCTCTACACTGAGCGTCCTCATATACTTTCAACAGTGGGGCTTTGAGGAACGTGTAATTACGAGTGACTACCTAGACCACCCTCCCCGGGTGATCTCTTGCCTATTAGAATCTAAGGGGGTTTTCTTCCCTTTTTGTCTCACGGAGGGGCCTCTCCTGACCCTCATATCTTCTATCACACCTGGGGTTCCCATAGCAATCCCCGTTGTCCCTTCTCTGAGGAGCTGGGTGTTACTCTCTCCTAGCCAAGGTGGCTCAACCCTCCTCCTTTAATCTCAAGAGTATCTCCCCTTCTATCTCGATTTTATCAAGCAACTCCCTCTGGACTACTTCATAGGTATCCACCATTCGTTGGTGGATGGCATACCAGACCCTTTTCACCCTTAGACTCCTCTTCAAACCTTTCAAGACCAAAGGGTCGTGGTATGCGCCCAACTCCATGACCTTCTCATGCTACTTCCTTACAAAACTCTTCAGAGTTTCTCGTGGCTCTTAGCGTATAGACAACAGGGTGTTTAGGTTGTAATTTGAGGCTATGGCTCCCGAAATTCATTTTCAAAAATCGCTGCCAACTGAGAGAAACTATTAAAGCAAGCTAGTGGCAAACTCTTAAACCATCGTTGGGTAAGTCCTTCTAATATCAATGGAAAGGATTGGCACATCTGCGGGTTAGTCAGCCCCTGAATCAATATCATTTCCTAGAAGGTGTCCAGGTGTAAAGAGGGGTCAGATTTCCTAGGGTCAGGGGACAACTATGGTATTTTTAACTTCCTGGGTAGATGGAGCACCAGGATTTCCTCATTGAAAGAGGAGGTGAATGTGAAAGGGCGAGCTGTATCAACTCTCGGGTTCTCTCCCAACTCAACTCCTCTCTTAGCCTTTAGTTCATACAGCATCTTCCTTACACATTACTTTACCTCCCTTTTGCTAATAGTTGTGGTAGCCTCCCTTTTTTGGGCATGCTTTTCATTAAGATAGCATCTTATATCCGTGAAAGCCAGACTATGCCTCATCCTGGTCCCACTTGCCGCGTCATGGTCTCTATCGCCTTCACCCCATCTCTTATCACTCCTTTCATAGATTTTAAAGGAAGTATTAAGGCTTGGGAAGGCAGGGGGCTCCTTTCGCAAATCTCTTAGTCGCCTTGGCCTTTCCCTTCTGCAAAGTAGTCAGTCGAGCACGGGTCACTCATTTTTTGGCTTTAACTGATTTTCTTATTATATCGATGTCAGTCAGGACCTGATTTTTGCGTATTTCTAGAAGGCACGGTTCCTTCGCCCTCTTGGGTGGGCAGACTCTCCTACTATCCATTGTTTGATTTCAATTAGTTCTTTCTCTAACTTATTCGCCCTGTTCACCATTAATTTGGTTAGGCGATCATCCTCCAATTAGGATCCACCGATGGTGGAGGGGGCAACGCATTCTTCTTGTTTGAACATGGCCATTCCTCCACTGTATGCAATGCTTTTACTGGAAATAGATTCCTCCATTTTGCCATTTTTCCAAAACATAAAATACTCCAAATTTTTGGATTGCTCTCACTTCCTTCTTCCTTACTGAATGGCTCTGTAGGCGGCTTTTTGTTCAAAATTCTCACATACGACGCCATTTCTTGGTGCAAGAATTATCCGTGGATCCTTCTTACGACCAATTAAGAATGACTCAACTGGTAAAGCTTCTGGACGATGAGTCTTCCACTGGAGAGTCCTGGATATCTGACCGTTTCTGGTAAAGCTTCAGCTCCTAAACCTACAAAAATGATAATACACTAGGAGTCATGCCAGAAGGGGATCCTGATGGAGAAACTCTGATGTCTAAGTCAGCGAAAATGCAAAAAGTAGACCAATAGATTCTAACAAGAGGAGAAAAAGAAAGCTCAAGTAAAAAGTAGAGTGAAATAAAGAGGAATTCGAACCCTTTGCTTACTTAATTTGCCTCCTTATATAAGGCTCTTAAAAAGTGACTGAAGTGACTTGACATCGAAAAATGAGAATGATGAGACGGCCTGCTTTAGGGTAGAGTGCCAGTCGCTTTTATTTAAGACCTGCTGAGCTTTGACAGGAGATGGGATAAATGTCTAAAATTTATCAAGGTGGCGCTTCTTATTATAGTGTCCTTAATTAGCAATCATTCCCATTTTTGATAATTTTTAAGGGCTGGTGATGGAATCAAACTTTCTCGGGAGGTCGCGATCAAGAGACCTGGGTGATAGCCAGCCAGTTACCCTGGGGGATGTGAGTTAGGGTCCCTGAGAGACCGTTGGTGGGCGGTCAGGCTGTTAAGATACATGAGTCAGGGAGTCCGGATGACGGGTAATCAGGGTCCCTAAAAGGCAGGTGGTCAAGGGCCTGAATAATAGGTACTCTGGTTCTTGAGGGAACAAGTTAGGCAGCCTAGGTAGGTGGTAGTCAAGGTCCTTGAGGAGGGGACAGGTGACATCGTCAGGTGACAGACGTCCGTCTGAGAGGCCTCCACGTGTCATCCAATGTTTTACCCAAACAATAATATTAGTATTGTGGTTTTGAGAGCAATCATATAACTTCTATTTTATAAGTGTAAGGGTAAAATATTTATTTTTAATCACTTTTATGATTGTTCATGTGTATAATAAGTAATTTTTTTTGTATATATGAAAAATACTAATCTACCTAACTGAGGATAAATGTTTAATAGTCGTCATATCTAAGAGGGCAGTTCAGATAAAACCCATGACTCAGCCCCTTAGACACTTCAACAAGGAGAATCCTAGTGGCTCAAACTTAGGACAGGTGCTAAGCAGCCATCACATCGAGCCTTTATCACCAGGCCACCCCTGGAGGTTGTACAATTAGTAATTAGTTAACATCATATTGAGACTATAGGTTTAATCTAGAAATATAGATTAAAAGGGATGGAAATTTGAAATGTTAAATATAGTAATTCAGATGAAAGGCTCTAAGATAGTTAATGTAGAAGTTAAGTATTGATATAAGCAAAAGAAGTATCAGCACTTTCAAGAAAAGTGTTGATACTTTGAGAAAAGAGGTTAATATGTATAGGTATATTGAAGACAATATCGATACTTTAAATGAAAGTATCCACACTTTGGGTTAAAGTGTCGATACTTTCAAAGGTAGAAAATTAGACATCAAATCTAGAGAGTTAAGAGAAGAAATTCCAAAATAACTACATCAACACATCAAGGTATAAAGTATCGACACTTGAAAGAAAAATGATGTATTGATACTTTTTGGAGAAAATAAGTACTGACCTAGATTTGATGCAAAATACAAAATATATTACTCATAAATTGTCTATTTTGCCCATTTCTGCAACCTTCCCTCCTTCAATACTTTAAAGGTAATATGGTAAAAACATAAGGCACTATAAACAAAGGCCAAAGATAATAATGGGTTATATTTCTTTCATCTTCTTCTCTCACCTCTGTCCTATGCTCTCTCCTATCTCTTCCAGGAAACACCGAATGATCCACCCCTCTTTCATAAATTTCCATTAATTAATCCTAATATTTTCACTCAAATCAAGACCTAAACGACATTCTTAACACACTCTAAACATATATTATTCAATTTAAATGAGAAACGTGCACGAAGGGTAAACTAGAGTACAAACCAAGAGAAGGTTTCCTACGATTGGTATGGACCCTATCCTTTTAGAACTTCAAACAAGCTCTAGGTAAGCTTTTCAACCTAAGTTAAGCTTAGATTTAAGGTTTAATGAATTATTGTACCTAGGATTTACTATACATAAACAAAATTGATGGATTAAGAGTTCATTTAAAAGATTGGGTTTAGAAAATGTGATTATCATGTTAATGTGAGAATGGACATAAGATTTCATTAGTAGAAATTGGATAAATGGTCAAATTTGAGTAAAGCCTAAATGGGTTAGATGTCGATTAGGGATAGTTTTTAAAATAAGCATAATCATACCATATAGGTTGCATTAAGTGACATTTGAGGAATAGAAAATGATGATAATATGTATATGTGTAAACAGGCGTTGATATTTTGAGAGAAGGGTTTCTGAGAAGTGAGAAATAGTAAAAGAGTGCAAACCCTCCTTACATGTGAGTGGATTTTATATACTTTCATTTCTTTTCAAATGTTTTATAATTTAAATGTTTTAAATGGTTTTAATTAAATAATCATTGTTTGATATCTCTTAATTATAAATAAAATGAAGTATGGCGTGTGTGGTATTGATTTATATATAAAGCTGTGAAGCTTATTGTAATTTGATGATAATTTTATAATTGAAATGACCATTGACTTATGATGATATGTCATATGCTTTGATATTGATTATATATTGATTTATTTTATGATAATATAATTGGAGAGTCATTTGTAACAACAGAGTTAATTGCTTAGGAATGGATTTAGATAGTGGTAGTCCTAAGTAAGTGGTGTATAGAAGTATAAAAGAGATTATGGTCTCATTTGTGATAGAATAACCCACACTAGATAAAAATATCGAGGATAGACACTTGGGGTATCCTATGTTACTCGAGACTAACTTTAGTAATGAGCAGTGTTTATTTAAAAGAACTTGCATATTGTTTTATTTACATATACTTATATTAATGATTTGTATAGTACAATTATCATGAATTTGTATAGAAAGAAAATCACTGACAACCTAAGATTGCTCTTAGCTTGAGTAATTGAGAAGAAAAGAAGTCAATCTAATAATTTTTAGATAAACATGCCATAATTTTAAATAAATTAAGTGTTTTCAACATTTTATAAATAATTATTTTTATTAGAATATTTTCTTTAAATGTTTTTACAAATCGATTTTGTATACTTATGTTCATTCACAGAGTATACATCCATATATTTATCCTCTCACCCTTCAGTTTCAGATGAATTAGAGCCTAGTTGAATGATTCGAGTAGTGGTATAAAGACTTAGAGATTTTCAAGTATTTTCTTATATTTAACTCACACCTTTACAATTTGATCCACTAAGTGAAGGTTCTATGACCTAAATCATACTTAAAATATAAGTTTTTCATATAAAAATCCTCTTCACTTGACACCATCCTCTTCCTTCCTCATCCATGGCCGAATTTTGTTAAAGAGAGAGAACCAACATGGATGCCAAAATTAATTAAAAATGAAAAATACAAAGATATTTATATTTTTTATTTAATTTAATCTATATTTATCTAATAAATATAATAATTAAATGAAACTAATATGATACATCAAACCCATTTATATGTGTGTAACCATGCAAAGTGGACCAGTGGGCATTAAACACAAAAATAAAACTAAAAACCAATCACAAATCAATATTTGTGTCGTTTTTGGTCATTAATATAAAACACTTTTATATTATTATTTAACACTTAAAAAAGCCATTGGTAATTGCCATATTAATCAACTAATTAATTAATATGATGAAGTTAAATAAACTCCATAAATTTTATATAATTACTATAATACCCTTAGTTATAATTACACATAAGGGTAAAATGGTTATTTTCAACTAAATTAAACACTTTAATTTAGATTTTATTATTTTATATTAAAATTATATTTTAATAAGTTTGATAATCAAAATTATCAAATTTAAATATGCAATTTACAATAAATTACACACACGTATCACATTAGGGGCAAAATGATTATTTTGCACTAAATGAAACTATTTCATTTTATTTTTATTTTTTTGCCTTAAAATGATATTTTAACATATTTATTAATCATTATTATTAAATTTGACAAGTTATTTACATTAAATAACATTATGATATCATTATATCATTTCTTTAACACTTCAAAGAATATACAATATGTATAACCATTATACATATTGGTTTTGGCCTTTTCTATATTATTATGAGGGTGCTAACTCTCTTTTGATAATATTTTATCTCTCTCTCATGTGAAAAAGCATTAGAGGATCTTGGTGTACCATGAAGGTTCACCGTAACTCAGCCGTGAACAAATGCCGAATATTTTAGCTCTGAACATTTCGGTTGCTCAACGACTATGGTTAGTATCTGTCAATGCGCTATAGCCTCTAAGTCACAATGAAGAAGTATCTTCATCAAACCTTTTCTTGATTGCATATAATGTGTAAGTAATATCATTTGTCGTCATATCCTAATTAAGGTAGGGTTCATGGACTGTCAAAACCCTAACCTTAATCCATCTTCGAATCGTCGATCATATGTTATTATTATTTTGCGATGGCCATCGGCTTATAGTCAAGATATCATATCAACATTCGATTAGAAACTTGACTTGGCCTGAGGCAACAAAAATTTTTAGTCCAATATGTCAAGCCAACAAATCCCATCTTGACTGTCAATCAAACAACTATATGAACAAAGCATACCCAAACCGGCTTCTTGTACAAAGAGTGATTAGCCCTGCACGTATACACTATATAAAATATACTCATCCATACAGAGTCTGATTCTAGTCGTCTCAGGTCAAAGGATTATGTCATACACTATTACAATCTATCGATAAATTATTGACTATATGCATACCATATAATTTATCGATATTCGATCCTATTCGATAAATAATTTACCAACTATGAATCCAACCAATGTACTTATTGTAAGTTTGGAGGTGAAACCGCTTTCTCCTCTACATCCGGGGTTACGACCATCATATGGAAGTGCGGAAAAATCACTGGAGGACCGTTGCTAAATCTATGGAAACTTTAAAATTTAAAAAAATTTAAAACATAAACATATATGTATGTAAATAGAAGAAGATCTCCATACCTCTTCCCTCTAGCTGTCTTCTACTGCCTCTCTGCTGCTCCTTACAGCTACCTTGACTATGAGGATCAAATCCTCTTGATCAAAGC
>JAVXUL010118042.1:0-17218 GCA_035590515.1 Trichilia minutiflora | reverse complement strand
ACTATCATCAAAATCAATTTATAATAACATACATGCTAAAATAAATATTAATATTAACATATCATAATTATATTAAGCCTCCTGACCTCAATTCATATCGAATCACACACAAAAGCCATTATTTATTTATTTATAAAAATGAAATATGTAACAATTATTTTCTAACTTCCTAAAGTATTAAAAATATTTAAGTTTTATAATTACTATAAAAGAAATAAAATATAAGACAAAAGTGTCCACTCGCACATAGAGAGGGTATACACTCCTTATAATCTCTCGCTTGGATCGAACACTTCCCTCGAGTGTTCAATGCCTATTTACTTATGGTGATATTTATATTAATCTCTATATATCAAATGATAATACTATGTAACCTACGTACTAAAATCATAAATAAGGTTATCGGATTTTCTAATTAATAACTTTTCCTTAACTCAATCTGTTTTCAACCATTTATTCAATTTTTAACAATGAAATCTTATGGCCTATTCTTAATTTAATAATTATTGATAATTCGAGCTTAATTCAACTTTATAACTTACTGTCTCATTCTTGTCCCTATAATCTAATTTTGAATTTTTAATAATCTAACTTCTAATTCATTCATTTCACAATCCAAATAACACAATCTACAATAATTTATTAAAATAGACCTAACTTTATAAGAACCCTAATTGCACACTGAATTACCCACTATTCATTTAATGCACATTTTTCTAATTTTAAATTTTTGATAATTTACTTATAATTATATCTACTTAACATCTTAAATAATACAATTTAAGTTAAATTTTTATAATTAAATCAAAATTCTTAGATAAACAGTAAACCCTAAAAATTTAATTTCATCAATTTTCGAAATTAAAGTATTAATCGAGTGAGAAACCATACCAAAAGATTGTTGGAGGCCTCAAGAAGCTTAATTGCCTATAGATTTGACAAGTCCCAAATTTGAATACAAACTCTAGTTTTGTCCACTCCAAATCTTGCTCAAATTAAAAAAAAAAAAAAACTTCTTGGTTATAGAGGATACCAAATTTTAATGGTTTATGAAGAGAAATTAAAGTTTAATCAGTTGAAAAACAAATAAATTGAAAGAAATAGGAGAGGCAAAGAGCAAAAAAGTAAAGAGTAGAGAGGCAAAAATGGGGGAGCGGAGGAAAGGGACAAATAAACATCCACCTACCCCCTGTTTGTATGCATATACATACATACATACATATATACATACATACATACATACATATATATATATATATATAGCAGAGAGGCAAAAAAGAAAAAAAATATAAAAGAAGGCATTTTTGACTTTTCATAGGGAAGAAGAAATCCGGTCCATTTAACCTGCCCAATATCCAATGCTAGTCTTAAATTTTTAGCCAGAATTGACATCAGTCCAATGAAGGATGAGTTGGCCAATTTATCTCTAATGGTGCTTAGTTCGATGTTCTAGCCTTTGTCTTTTGGTGTTGTTTTCTTCCTCGTTCGACATCTAATTTCACTTCTATTTCTTTTTATTTGATTTTCTTTGAGTCACCTTTAAGTGCAAAAAGCTGTTTATCCATTGCCTTTTTCATTTAGGAGGAATTTAACTCCAAGTGTCGAGTGTTCAATTGATAGCTCAATAAGACTCTTTTTAAACTTAACCATTTCTTATTTAAATTCTCTCAAATCATATATTTAATCTCGATATAGTGTTTTTTACTCATTAATCATACCCGAACGCGTATTTTATAAAAATAACAAAAATATCCTTAAATAGTAAAATGACCTTAATAATCCTATTTTGAAAAATAGGATGTAATAATTTATTAGATAGAGAAAGGATATACTAAATAATTTTTAAAATTATAAAAATTTATCATCCAACGACTCTATGCCAATTCACCTTTCACTTTATTTGAGTTTTATTTTTGGATGAGTAATATTATTAATTTAACATATACTAGTAATGCTAAGTATTTAAATAATTATCCTACTTATATATGAAAGTGTGATTTTTATCAATTGAAGAATAGATTTCATAATTTTTAAATAGTTAATTACTTTATATTACTATCTAATCAATGAAAATCACATTATTATGCAACTTGAGATCTTTAATATTACTTAAAATATATTATTTTATAAAAGTATATTATATACTTGTTGCTAAAATTGTTTACCTTTTTAAGGTTAGTTATATTTCTTTTAGTTTTTATATATATGTTTACTTTTATATCTATTTATATCTTGTGTTTAAAAATTCATAAAATTATATCTAATAGATATTAATTTAGTGTGACTTGATATAAAATCTTGAGTCCGTCCTTGAATCTTAGATATACAAAAATATATAAATAAAATCATCACAAAAAATTTATACATGAGATATACCTATTAAAAAATTTTATTTAAAAAAATATCAAAATAATCTATCAAATTTATTTTAATGTTATTAAAGTATTCATTAAGAAGGAGAAAGTGACAGTGAATCAAAATTATATTAATAAAAAATAATAAAAGTAGAATTAGAGATAATTCTATAATAAAATAAATTTTTTGAAAAAATATATAATAAACAATTAAAACATATTCTTTTCTTATTATAATTTTAATTTAGGAGTAAAATATTATATAAGAATGAATAAAAAAGTGGTTATCATTATCTTAATATAAGAATTAAATATGGAATAAGAATGAAGAAATTAGGAGCATTAAAATGAGACAAAGAAAAAGTAGTAAAATAAAAAAAAAAATTAAACTATTTAATATCTAATAAAAGACTAGTGATAACATTAAAGATAAATAAAATTGTGAGAACTTATTTATAATTTGAGTAAAATAAGAATGAATTCAACTTATCAATTACAGTATAAATAAATGTAACTTAAAACATTCAACTATAGTTTAGCTGAAATTTGACAGGACTACTAGATTAAAATTATTAATAATAATATATATATAAATATAAGTTAAAAGAATTAATCATAATTGTGCAAAAACTTGTCCTGTCTACAGTAGATATGAAATTATGATATTCCAACTGAATTAGAAAATATATTATTAACAATAATTTACACTAAAATAAAAAAATTGTAATTGTAATATATTAGACAAGTATCAAAAAGACATTTCTTTTTTTTGCAAATATTTTTATAATAATCTATTTATTATGAAAATACCAATTTACAATATAGAATTTAAGTTGCAATAAGAAGGATTGCCCAATATCCCTTCTAAGATTTTTCTGCTTTGTATGGTAACTGGGTGGTCCTTCAGGTGATAAAAAGGCTTAAATAAAATTTCACCATTAAATTTTCTAATAAAATTCAAATGGTTGATTCGACTTTTATTTTTCTTAAGAGAGAACGAGAGAGAACTATTCTTATTGAAAGAGAGAGAACTATTCTTACTCCAAACATGTTTAGATTCTCCAGATTATGTTGAAAATTTGTAAAACTAATCGAAAATGGATTTAGTGTAGTGGAGTACGTAGGACAATCAGTTGGTACCATCGCGTCTAAATCTTGTATATATATTTTATAATTTAATAAGATTATCAGGTGATCCGCGAAATCTTATCTATAAAAAATGCATCGATCTGAAATTTGACTGAAAACCTTAATAATAATTAAATATAAAAAATTTTACTGCATAAAAAAAAAAAAAAAGTAGGACAACCACCGTTGTAAGACGAAAACAGAGACCTACGCATCACAGGATTCTCTTCAATGGATCTTTTGAACAAAGAGTGATGATATGGTGGTACCCAACCACTAATTTCAAATAATAAATGGTTCATATTTACTCATTATTACGAGAAGCATTCATATATTTTTTTAAAAAAATAATAATTAAATATAATGATGGTGTTCAACCCATTAACCAAATAAAAAATCAAGAAAATATTTTATTAATGGTACAGCCATTGGACTTTATAACTTTGGATTAAATTCTTTAGTTTATATTCATTTGCGAACTCCATACGACTACTTTCACATAAATTCATGCCATCTTTTTACAACAATATGTGTCTATGCATGGCAGACCATCTTAGCCTTTCTTTGATAATTTATTTTAAAATTATTTAGTATAATTTTTAATAAAAGCTAATCATCATTTGATTGCAGATTATGAAATTGTTATTAAATGAAGTGCCTTGAATTTTATATAATTTTTATTATAATAAACCCATAAAAAGAGCACATTTCAAAATGTTAAGTAAACGATCAAATCACAGTGCTAATTAGCTAAGCTAATTACATTAAATACAAACATTTTAGGTTGCATCATTGTTTTAATGATAGGGATGATGATAATGCCACCAAAAGCAAGCTTGATTTTCTTGTCCTTGAGCGAATCATTACTTTTTGCGTTCGAAATATAGATGTGGCTTCAACATCAGGGCTTATGGCAATTTAATCACTTCATTATAGGAGACTAAATGCAATTAAAATTGAATCGTTGATTTTCTCCAAGGTGTTGGATAGTCAATTTCTGGTTGGAATATTTGTACAATTTATTGAATTTTTTTCTAATATTTTTAATTGTTTTTTGTTATATGTTCGCCAAGTTTTAATTATGTGTATAACCAACAAGGATAATTTTATTTTTTCGAGGAAACAAAGGAAGGTAGTTAGATATTCAGGACTTTGGAGAGTGATTCTTAGTCTACCTCAAAACCAAAACCAAGAGCAAGAAGTAAAAAAGAGAGAAATTAATCATCAGGATCTATCAAGAATAATTCTTCGAATGAGATGTTGCTGGTTTACATTGCTTTATGAATAAGGTTACAAAAATGGTGCATGCCATTAACAGCCAAACATAGTAACAAATGAACGTCTGTACCATCCAAGCAACTGGTGGAATCTAGCACTTATGCAACTTCTAAAATCTTTTAATGCTGAACTTGTTGGAGAATGATTTAAAGTTATTAACAATAAAAGTTGTAGTAGAATAGAACTTTTAGAAGGTTTATTTAATTTAAATAAAATAGAAGTAGGATAATTGCATAATATTATAGATTTAGTATATTTTTAATTCGTTTGTTATTTTTATATCTATAAATAGATGTTTTATCTATGAATAAAAAGAAGAAGAAAAATATTCTTTTCCAAACTTCTCTTCAAAAATTCCAGCAATGGTAACACGATGGTTTCATCCTTAAGGACTGTGAGATTGAGTGAGCAAAATCACTGAACTCGACTCAATAGAAATCACTGAACTCGACTCAATAGCTAGCAACAACACAGTATCAGAAGAAATACCCATGAAACTGGAAGATTCTGAGGAATGAGAGAAGTACTCCAACACCCGACTCAATGACTAGCAACAACACGGTATCAGAAAAAATATCCATGAGACTGGAAGATTCTGAGGAAGGAGGGAAATGCTCCAACATCCACAACACGGTATCAGAAGAAATAACCATGAGAATGGAACAAGATTCTGAGGAGGAGAGAAGTGGTCCAACGCAAGAAATTTTTGGAGAGAAGTGCTCTAATTGAAGGTTGATGAGAAATGCATCAATAAGTGAAGAGAAGTGCTTCACAAATTGAAGGGAAGATGAGAAGTGCATCATCAAATGAAGAGACGTGCTTCATAAAATCTAAAAACTTTGGAGAGAAGTGCTCCAAGAAACTTGAATTTCTTGGAGTGAAGAGACTTGCTTCACAAAATCTGTAAAATTAAATTTAACTTGATATCTAACTTTAAATTAAGGAAAAGTGTTGGAGAATGATTCAAAATTATTAATAATAAAAGTTGTAGTAGAATAGGACTTTTAAAAGGTTTATTTGATTTAAATAAAATAAGAGTAGGATAATTGCATAATATTAGAGATTTAGTATATTTTAAATTCGTTTGTTATTTTTATATCTATAAATAGATGTTTTGTCTATGAATAAAAAGAAGAAGAAAAATATTCTCTTCCAAACTTCTCTTCAAAAATTCCAACAGAACTTAATGTCCATAACACACAGAAAGCTAGTACTTTAATCCTCAAAGATTACAGAAGTAAGATCACTGGCCAAAATGGCAGCAGCATTAGCTTATGAGCAAATCCTATCCAACTACTATTACATTTACCAAGGTTTACTGCTTCCTTATCAAATGTTAAGCACGTGCCTGGATTTTCTGGCCCTCTTCCCTTCAACCGTGAAACTGGGTTAGTAGTTGATTTGCCTCACTCTAACTTGTATAATTTTATTTCATTTTATGCATACCTCCAACTGTCCTCTATACTGTATGAATGTTGTTATGTAGGAGTAGATGAAAATGAAGATATCCAATTCTCTTACTGCTTTATAGAATCAGAAACGAATCCAAGTGAGGATCCTGCGGTGCTTTGGCTTACTGGGCCCCTAGTTGCTCGGCCATCTCTGGACTTGATTTGGAGATAGGTGGTTTTAACAAAACGGTTAATAATATAAATTATTTTCCTTTGTTATTCTAAATACAGTTGAATGTAGGCCCTTTACGTTTTAATATTGTCGAATACAATGGCAGCTTACCCACTATGAAATTTCATCCTTATTCACGGACAAAGGTGCACTATGTTTATTGATTGAGTTGTGAAAGCTTATACAATCATCAATCTTTCATTAAATTTGTCGGTGTCCTATATAATCATTTTAGATGCACCAGTAAGCATTGGTTCTCGTATTCAAGCACCTCCAAGTCTGGAGACACGAAATATGCTAATCAAACTTGCCTTTTTATGAGAAAGGTGTGAAAACACTTCAAGTTAGTCGAACAATGATAACTTGATTTTTACCAAGTTATCTCTATTTAGTATTTTCTTTTAATTTTGTGGTAAATTTGTGCTGCTTTTATGTGTTTTTCGTATTTTAAGTGTGTGTAAGTGACATGAGGTAATAACACTTAAATTGGACCAAAAAATACTTGTGAAGGGCTCATAGACTTGGAAGTCCGCTGCAATAGAAGTCAAGAAGGAGTTTTGGATATCTCAAACCCACTGTAGTAGGAATTCCGCACTGCAACGAAAGGAAGAATGAGAAAAATCTGTCTCAAAGCCCGTTGCAGCTTAAGTCAGAAAAGAAAAAAAAATTAACATCAAGCCCATTATAGTAAAAGTTAGAAAGGAAAACTTGTAACAAGCCCACTGAAACGGGATTTTCTCGCTACATCGCCCCAGTTTCAAAAAGGCACTCTGGTTGTAGCGGGATTGTCCCACTGCAGCAAGAAATAGAGAGAATTCTAATATTAGGTATCCTAAAATCGTCTCTTATAAATATGACACCTAGAGTTTCGTGTTAAGGAGAGACAACTGCCATAACTTATTGAGATAGAGTTTCTACATCAATTTAGAGAGAAAAACGACAAAAAATAAGAAATATATTAAGGATTATGCAAGAGAATAAAAACTTTATAAAAGAGAAAGTAGATTATTTAGAGTATGCTTACTCTTTCTATTTTCTTGCTGAGAATGATGTTTTGTCATTTCTTGTCTTCATGTTGTATAATATGAATGGCTAAAGATGGCTTAGGGGATAGATGAAGCTTTTATGAGTTACGATCAAACACTAGTATTGTTATTAATGAAATTTTTCTTAAACTATTTGTAACCCTTGTGTTTAATGCTTTCGATTTATTTGATCATTAAATTGAATGATTATTGATATATAAATTTATTACTTGGAAGAGGATAATTTTATAGATAAAAGGAATCATAACTTAGAAATTAATTCATTGAAAAATAGTTAAGAACTAAATAACACTAAGTGTTGATTCTTAATGAATATGTAATTAATCTAATTGAATAAGAATATTAATTAGAATAATTATTTATATTATTTTATTAAGGTCTGAGAGGAGGAAATGAAATAACTTTAGAACTCGTCTTAATAGGTTGATTAAAATGAAATTAGTATTGTAATATGTAGATGAATATAGCGAATATTGACGGATTTGAGCCCTTTAAACTTATCATTTTTATACGTTAGTTGTATAGTTAAATTGTTTGCTAAATAAATTTAATTAGTTTAGTTTAATTTAAAATGATTTGTAGTGCCTTTCCTCAACTTAGATAAAATTAGACTATTTTAATCGTGATAATTAGCTTGTAAATTTAGTTTTATCCTCATTAAGTTAATATCTTATTAACTTTGTACTACAAAGCAGGACGTTATACACTTAAAGTATTTTTATGTATTTATGAACTTAAGTCAAATTTTTGGCACCGTTGCTGAAAATAGTGAAAATTTGTTTTAAGCTAATATTGTGACTAAGTGGTTAAGTCTTAATCTAGATATTTTATTTATTTTATTTATTTGCAGTTTTTGTTTTAGTAGTTTATTTGGTATGTATGCAAAGAAGTAGGAGTTTGGACTTGTTGCCATTGAATCCAAAAATAGAATAAACTTATAGAAGATTATAAGAATAGAGGAGAAGAGAATGAAAAAGGCAAGAAGAGAGCAAAGAAGTCAAGCTCGAGATATGACAGAAGATAATCCTAATAGCGAATACTCAGAGAATATTTCAAACCAATAATTCATGATAACAACTCAAATATTTAGATGCAAACTACTGTCACTAGTAATTTTGAACTCAAGTACCCTCATCACATGATTCAACAAAATCAATATAGAAGTCTATCTCATGAAGATCTTAACGTTTATTTGAGCATATTTTTTTAAGATATGCGATACAATAAAAATGAATGGTGTTTTCGAAGGTGCAATTAGAGTGAGGTTATTTTTATATTCTTTAAGAGACTGAGCTAGGTCTATTTTCTAAGAAGATTAAGATGTTATTGAACGATATTTTAAAAGTTAACTATTTAATATTTGGGGTATCGATTTTATAGGTCTATTTTCCACTTCATTCAGTCAATAATACATCCTATTCGCTATGGATTATATTTTGAAGTGGGCTGAAGCCATAGCTACAGCAACAACGATGCGAATGTTGTGTTGAAATTTTTACAAAAGAACATCTTTAACAGGTTTGGGACATCAAGAGCAATAATTAGTAATGAAGGCTTTTATTTTTAAACAAATTATTTAGTGCTTTGCTTGAGAGATATGGAGTCAGATATAAAATAGCACTTGCCTATCACCTTCAAACAAACAAGCAAGCGAAACTGTCCAAACGAGAAATTAAGCAAATTCTTGAAAAAAACTATCAATATAAATAGAAAGGACTGCGCTTTGAAGTTAGCTGATGCTTTATTGGCATATAGAATAGCCTTTAAAACTCCCTTATACCAGTTGGTGTTTGAAAAAGCTTGTTATTTATCAATAGAGACAGAGCATCAGGCATTTTGAGGCCATCAAGAAGCTGAACTTTGATTTAAAAGCTTCCAAAGAACAAAGGTTGTTATGGCTCAATGAATTGGACAAGTTTCAAAATGAAGCTTTTGAGAACTCCTGAATCTACAAGGAAAGAACAAAGCATTGGCATGACAAAAACACCATGCACTGATTCTTTGGTGCTGGCCAACAAGACTTGCTATTTAATTCATTCCTAAAAAATTCAAGTCAAGATGATTCAGACCCTTCATCGTGAAGAAAGTCTTTCTATTTTGTGTTGTGGAATTGGATAATGGAAATGGTGGATCATTTCGTGTAAGTGGACAGCACCTGAAACATTTCTATAGAGAGAAACAACTGAATCAAGAAGATTTAAAGTTGGTTAACTATGAGTGATAAAAAGCGAGCCAAGTCTAATTAAGGACGTTAAACCAAGTACTAATTAGGAGGCAAGTCAATGTGTTTTCTTTTGACAAGTCTTGTGTTTTGTTTGATTAATATTTTTGAATTTAGATTTTTTGTTATTTTGTGATTTATTTTTTATGTTAATTTGTACGAATTAAATTTCAATGATTAAGAAAAGTAAAAGAGTAGTGAACGTCAGAGCAACAAAATCGTCTAGGAATTACTCGCTGCAGCGAAAATGTTTTGCTACAGTAACTTAGAGTGTGACAAATGTCTAGATTCCCTTCGTTGCAGCGAGAAAATGCCAATGCAACAGGAGTCCGAGAACTAAATTTCTCTACTTTATCCTCGTCGCAGCAAGATTTTCTTCGCTACAGCACAAAAACAAGCCAAACAAATCCGTTACAGTGAGATTTGTCTTGCTACAACAGGACACTTTTTCTATGAATACCCACCTTTCACCCAAATTAAAACTCACTAACCGTCATTTCAAATTTCTTCCAAAAATCATCATATTTTCTCTCTTCGTGCAATCATCCACTTGCTTTACATCAATTAATTGAACAAGACTCCACCAAAACAACTAAAGTAAGTACATTGTTCTTAATTTTTTTTTCAGCAAACGACTTACTTTCTTGGTTTCTAAGGCAATTGGAGATAAATTGTTGTGAATTTGTTTGGGTTTTACTGATATTATTGTGAATTGGTTTGGTTTAATTTTAAAATGATTTGTAGTGTTTTTTGTCGATTTAGATCAAATTAGATTATTTTAATTACGATAATTAACTTATAAATTCAATCTTATTCTCGTGGGATGGATACCTTGTTACTTTTTTACTACAAATGCGATACCATTCACTTGCGAGGTCAAACATAGTATTACTGTTGCAGATTAAATGCATGTTAAGATATTATTCAATTCGAAATGCTACAAGTCTCTTTATCCTTTTGTTGTCGATAAATCATTTGTTCACATTATTACTGGCTGATTATTATAGTGGTTGCTCAGTCACCCAAAATTTATCCCAAATCAACTTTATGTTACCAGTGTTTCCTATTCGGTCAGGATAGTTCTAATAATTGCTGATGAAATATTAGTAAGCAATGTCTTTTTAAACGTTATTATATTTCCATAACTGTCATTGATTATAGCCAATTACCAGGTTCATATGTTGCCACAGGTAATGAAGTTGAATGCGCAACAGGAATCAATCTCAAAGTGCTCAGCTATCAAAATTTGATGTTTACGCTCTTAGATTTTGGACACAAATAGCATTTACTGAAATTAGTCCAGGAATATGTGCTTGGTAATCCCGGAATGGCACTTATCTCAGATCAACTCTACCAGATTAATTAATAAACATCCTTTCTAATAGTCTTATATGTATGTTTAGCATGTCAGTCACCAAATTATAACTTGTGCATTTCTCCCAATCGACCAAAATGAGTTGCAGAGGAGATTATATGAAAACAGAAAACAAGAATGCATACTGCACAAAGAATCTCCAAGCTATTTCTGATGTGAGAGTGGTGACCCTTTATTACGTGCAAACACCATGACTTACTTTTGTTATTTGAACATGTTGAATAAGTCAAGAATGATTGCTAATGTTGTTATCCAGTTATTTAGTTGAATAAGTCAAGTTGATTTTGATTAAGTTATTAGTAGATAGGTTTATGTTGAGGAGATGCTGGTTTTTTCTCCTGATTATTAGCCATCTTGTTATTTCTTTATGGATTTAAGGCTTGATTAAGTTTTTATAAAGACAACAATTGATTATCTCTAAAGTGCTTTTTTTTCTTCTTCTACTAGTATTTGGTGCCAATGGATGAGTAAGAATATAGAAAGGAGAAAAGTACTAGTAGAAGAAGGAAAAAGAAACAATTTGGAGATAATCAATTCGTGTCTTTTATTGAACTCAATCAAACCTTAAAATACAATAAAAAATAATAAGATGGCTAGCATTTAGGAGAAAAACTAGCATCTCCTAAACATAAACCTATCTACTAACAATTTAATCAAAACTAACTTGACTTAGTCAACTAAACAACTTGACATCAATATTAACAATTATTCTTGACTTATTCAACAAATTCAAATAACAAAAGTATGTAACATTCCCTCCCCTTTAAGAATCCTTGTCCTTAATGATGAAATCCTCAAATTTGAAGTATCTACATGAGACAAGTACTGCAATCGACCATTCTATCGAAATAGATATTTTGAATATATAGACATTTTTTGTCATACAAATTCTAATAAAAGATATTAAAATTTTATTAATGTAGCACTTCAAAAGATCTTACTTAATCCCAAGGAAACATAATATCCCAAGGATATAGACATCGTAAATTGTAAAAAAAACACAGTATATAAAATTCTTATAGTAGTTGTCATAGATTGGATAGGTATCTCAATCTGTAAGTGTATGAGTAATGGGTGAATCGGTAATTGCAAAAAGTTTGTGATTGAAAGGTTGAGAAGCTTCACGATTGACAATCACCATAGGAGCTGGAATTAGGTTATGAGAAGAGATAAAGAGTTTCAAGAACGTTCATGATTTTTTGAAACGTGTCATTTAATTGATGTAAACAGGACTCATGGCAAGCCAAAATTTCGTTAACTTCATTTTGGAATTGAGTATCCATGGAAACGTATGGCTTTGATACCAATAGATGCATAGAATTTGGAAGGGAGAAGAATACTAGTAGAAGAAAGAAAAACAAGAATTTAGAGATAATCAATTCGTGTCCTTAAATACACGAAGAAATAACAAGATGACTAGCAATCAAGAGAAGAACTAGCATCTGCTAAACATAAACCTATCTACTAACAACTAAATCACAACTAACTTAGACTTATTCAACCGAACAACTTGATAACAACATTAACAATAATTCTTGACTTATTGAACATATTCAAATAACAAAAGTACCTAGTGGTGCTTTCTTAGTTTCATATAATCGTTGTGCCTCTCAATTTGTTGGTTTCAGATATTCAATTAACCGTTTTGCGTTTCTTAGTGCACTAAAAGATTGAATGATGCCCACATCTTGGAGCCCTAGTTATGTCTTTAGGGATATGAATGCCGAATATCACAGATATTTCCAAGAAAAATACGATGAGTCCTTGCTTTTGCCAGCTGATTTTCCTCATGTTAGGTGCAGGGTAATTCTTTCGCCTCACCTTTCTCATCGTGAATTTAAGGAAATGACACAATATATTAGGCTGATTGATTCATATATTTTGCAAAATTGCAATAGCGCTCTCTGCAACATTTGGGCAAATGATATAAGAGTTCAAAAGGGCTTACGTGTCCGGAAGGTAAGAATTAGCATTTGCTGCTCCCGCACAAAAGATTAAAAATTAATGTAGGCAATAACTTTGATGTATTTTTGAAGATGAAATCCAGGGAACATTCAAGGTTTGGAGGAGGTGCGACAAAAATTTAGATTATGAACACGGTGCAAAGAGTATTATAAACTAACATCTACATCACAGCAACAAAGGTTACCGAGCTCTAATGTACAGGTTTTATTTGCCTGAAAAATTTTCCACCCTTAACAAATTGAGAAATCAAATTGTTACAGCTATGCCTAGTTTTCTAATTAGCAATTTAGCTTCTCTGCAGTGGTTATCATGACAAGATTATTCCCTACTTGGGGACCCAATCGGGGATCAAGACTTTGAATTTTACTGTTGTTGATGATTGGCAGCCATGGCTAGTAGATTGTCAAGTTGCAGGGTATAGAAGCCTCTAACTATATCTAGATAGAGAGAGCTAAAGAGTGTTTTTAATAAATTTCTTCTTAAACTGTCCAGCTTCTTTCTTTTGTCTGTAGATATTTGCCAGAATACTCTACCACCAACTTTACATTAGCAACTGCAAAGACAGGAATTATGTCCTCCATCCAGGTTCTAGTTACGTTTTCTGATAAGATGGAATGTTGTTCGGTACCCTTTGGATTGTGCAGGGTAGAGGTCATACAGCACCAGAATATCATCTAAGGAAAGCCTTACAACGTTTAAAAGACGGGCAGGTCAATAACCTCTGTGACCATTTCCTGGTTCCAGGTAAACAGTCCATATCTGCAAAATTACAAGAGTTTATCCTTTTAGCTGCTCGTGAAATAAAGAGCCTCCTTCTATCATTTTGCAATTAATGTGGTTTTGTATTGTGTAAATTGAGATGGATAAAATATGATTGGATCTAAAACTTTTGTTGGTACAAATAAGGATTGCTGTTGAAGAATGATTCAAGAAACCCAAGTATATTTAACTTGAATTTGTACTCTGTTAAATAGAAAAATTTTAAGGGTTTTAACACAACTAAATCTTCTTATTAATAAATTGAAGTTTTAAAAAAGATTTATCTTATAAATATAGGATATTTTCTTAGGATTAAATAGAGGTTTGTCTGTAAATTTTTAAAGACATCATAATTATCTACTATTTTTTGAAATCTCTAAATTAATGCACAATTTTCTTCTGTAAATTTATTCTTGTGTGGTTTGCCATTTAATCTTTTTATTGAATTTATTCATGTGTGATTTGTTATTTACGTTGTTTTTTTATCTAAATTACGAAGTCAAATTTTTTTTTTAAGATTTCTTAATTCATACAAGTGATGTTAAGATACTTGTTTTTTCTACAATGACCGTAAGAGGCAATGCAACGAATCTGAATGTTGAACGCCCTTCCCATCCTCGTTTACGATCCCTCTTTTTTAATTAATTTTATGGAAAGGTTTTGATGAATCTTGAAAATTCATGAGAAGTATTTGATTAATTTTCAATGTTGTCGGAATTAGTCCATATTCTAACTTGAAAATATGATATTTTTTGGCTATAATGTTGTCCGAATTATTATATAAACAAGGGAATTTTCACATACACTTTGATTCTTGGTCATTGTGCACCATTGACAATGCGCCGCGAAGAAAAACGACGAAGGTTCCATGAAGCCGTTCTTAATACTCTTTACCCTCCACCACCAACACCACCGGTACTCTCTGTCTCTGTCTCTCACCACCTGATTTTTACTTTGCTATCGTTTGATAAAAATATTGATGAATTCTGTGAATAATTCAGGAAGAGGATCAAGATGAAAAACCTGTTCACACTCTAGACGAGGACTTTGATGTGGGACTTATAAATCCAGGTTTCATTCTTTACATATTTTGCTGGAATAGCTGTTTTCTTTTGGAATGGATTATGCCCATTTTGGAATCTGATGTGTTGATAAATGCAGATGATTATGTGAGGAGCAGTACATCAAGCGGCAGTAGTGATGGTGATGAGGGTAGCGAATGCCAGCCTCAAAAACTGACAAGGGCTCAGCGTAAGAGACTTCGTAAGAAAAAACTCAAGGAAGACGCTGAACGCCGTAGAAAACTCATCGGACCTCTGTTACCTACAATGTCAACAAGCGACGGAAACAATAAAGGTGGTAGAGTTGGAGTTGAAAATGACTCTCCAGTTGTTCGACAAAATGCCGATGAGGAATCTGCTGTTACATGCGAGAACCCCAGTAAGATTCTAGATTTCCCATGATTATTGGAAAGAAGTTTCAATTTGATTAACATTTTTTTTTTCAGGAGAGTTATCACCAGGTCGCACTAATCAGAAGAAGTTAAAACATCGGAGGTTGGCAAAGAGAGTGGCGAGGGAACAGTTGAAAGTCACTTGCTCGGACAATAACAGCCAAGATCATGATTAAATATTCAGTTTGTAGACATTGATGCCACGACTGGTAACAGCGTTGCATGACGGAAGTGAAGAGTAATTTCACAGATCGCCCTTAAGTGAGATTTTTCGCGAACCATTTAAAGATTGAAGCTTCTAATATTTGCAATTGCATCTCCTAATTGTTTTGTACGCAGAGTGGGGTGGAAAATATTTAGTACTGGTTTGATTTGATAGATAAGATAGAATAAAATAGGATAGGTTTGATAAGATTACGTGTAATATTATATTGTTTTAGTATAAAGATAAGATTTTATATATAATTTTATTTTTAAAAGTATTTTAAATTAAATAAAAATAATTAATTATTTAAATATAATTATTATTTATTTAAATTATTAAATTATAAATACTATATCAATCAAAATTTAAATTATTAAATTTTTTATTGTTTATAGAAAAGTATTTTATTATTTAAAATATTTTTATTATAAATTATGATTTTAATATATTTTTTCACTTTGTAAATAATTATTAACTAATTTTTAATAATTATATAATAAAATAAAATTATAAATTAGACTATAATTATAATTTAAATTATTTCATTAAAAATATATTGTTTATTATTTATTAAATATTTTTATAATTCATAATATTATTAAATAAAAATTTACTATATTAATTATTTAATTAAATAATAATAAATAAAATCTCTATATAAGTTTTAGATTTTTAATTTAGGTTATTGTGAAAATTATTTGGTATCATTTGTTGGACCCACGAAACCAAACACAGGATAAAGAGTAATCTTTATCCCTGCCTTTTATCTCGGAAAATCAACGGGGCTTTAGGGGAGAATTTTGTATAAGAATGCGTAATTTATTTTTTTTTAAATAATTTAGAGTAATGAGATTTTATTACGAGTGATTGATCTTATTCAATTAATTTTTGAAAAAATATTAATTAAAATATTTAGACTTTATTTTAATCTTGTTTAATTAATTTTTATCTCAATCAATTGATCTCGTTCAACTAATCTTCATATCCGAAAAAATAATAATTGAATATATCATCGTTTAAATATTTTATTTAAATCATGATTGATTAATTAGAATTGAATCCAAAATATGTATCTAAATTATACATTTTAAACTTATCTTATCACCATTAGATTACTTCTCATAAATGATGTTACCAGCATGAACGTGGGGTATGTCAGTAAAGTTACGTAGTCTGTTCGGGTTGTATGTGTACCATATATGCATGAAGTAGATGTGCAGTATGATTCCCAGATTTACGGTTATAGGGTTAGTTAGTGGTTGCTATCTTAATTCCTATTTTTATGTATTTGATGTTATTTTCAATGTTCATGTATATTTATATAAGACTCTACCATTCGGATAGAAGCAGAGATTTATACGAAGACAACTTCCAATCTCTTTTTTTAACTCTTATTCTCTTCTTAAAATTTTACGTATCAGTGATATCAGAGGGCAGGTCTAACCATGGAGACTAGGGAAAAAACAAATGCAGAATTTTGCAATAAAGTTAACGAAACATTGGTTTGTCATTATTCAAGCTTGGATTAGATAAATTCAGCCTTACAAGCCGTATTATCAGAACTTCAAGCTCTCCGAACCTCATGTCATTCCTATCTCAATCTTCCTGAAGTGAATGTTTTCGCTCGTGAAGGATCATCTCACCCCCATACCTTTGGGACTCATTCCAATACTGTCACGCCCCAACTCGTGGGTCCCACACGTGACAACCGCCACAGATTCTTAACACACATTTCCTAAGCCCAGAATGTATACCAAGAACCTGTAAGGCTAAGAAAAATATCTGTCCTCACAAATCAATTCAAAACACTT
>JAVXUL010117984.1:0-17221 GCA_035590515.1 Trichilia minutiflora | reverse complement strand
GAAGAAAATGGTTTTCTAAAGTGAGTAGCTTGCTTCTCCCTCTTTTCTCCCTTCTCCCATCATCATCTTGGAACCATCTTCCTCCCCTTGGTTTGTGGATACTCTTGGTGACAAAAAGGAAGGGGCAAGCACAAGGAAATCAAGGTATAAATATGCATCCTTGTATGTATGTTGTTGTTTATTTTGAAAAAGACATGCATAAATGTTTATGATCTTGGCTTAGTTCTCCATGTGTTTCTTCTTTCAGACCAAAGAATTCATAAAACTCATTTCATCCTCATCCCCACTTCCTAAATTATTTCTACAAACTTGTAGGCGTAAAAGACTTTTCATGCCCCCAAAATCAGCTGTCAATTTTCCAGAAAAATTATTACCAGCCATTAGAATATATTCGAGTTTAGAAGCATTGGACAGTGATTTTGGAATGGATCCAGCAAAGAGGTTGTCTGTAATTTGGAACTTTTGGAGATTAGGAAGAGTAAGACCAAGATTTGTTGGAAGACTTACATGAAGTTGATTATACATTAAAGAAAACGTACTTTGGGAAGAAAGATTGTACATGGAAGAAGGGACTGTCCCAAAAAGGTGGTTAAACCAAAGGCCAAGATATGTTAAATGTTTTGGTTGACCTAATGACTCTGGAATGTTTCCTTGAAAAACATTATCACCTGGAGATATGATTTTAAGGGGGGTTAGGTTCCCAAGAAATGGAGGTATTTCTCCTGTCAAATTGTTCATGGCCATAAGCAAACCTTTGAGGTTGTACAAGGAAACATACTCAATTGGAATTTTTCCTACTAGCTTATTGAATTCTAAGTATAAAACCGTGAGCCTGGAACAATAAGAAAAGTTCGATGGAATTTCACCAGTCAGGGAGTTATATGACAGGTCTAGACTTTGTAACCCGAACAGAGAACCGAATTAATGAGGAATTTCACCTTGGATAGTTTTGTTCCAAAGACTGATCTTTCTCAGGAAGTTGAGGTTGCCAATATGAGGAGCCAATGAACCAACCAATCGTCATGAATTCAAGTCTAAGATGGTGACGCTTCTATGCTTGCGACTGCATGTAATTCCATCCCATTCGCAGAAACGTCGAGGATCATTCCGAAAGTTGAGGATTCCTTGAGGGTTAAGAGTAATCATGGACTAGAAGGCCTGCGACGCAAGGCGATCTGTTTCCCGAGAGGCGTTGGTACTGGAAGTAGCAAAATTAGGTAATTGTATCATTGTGATGCAAGAAAGAAAAATAGATGGAAAATAAACTTAGTAGCTTATCTTTGCAGGACTCATTTTTAAAAGTGAGAAGGCAATTTCTTGAACTTGCTTTGAGATTCTTCTCATAACTTTGTTAGGATGTATAATTCTTATGGATGGGAGAGGTCTAAAATTTTCCACAGATTCACTTGTGAAGAAATTTGGTTTTGATTTAAAATTATTTATGACTTGTAGATTTTTTGAGGGAAAAATAGATACCCACAGTTTAATACCATTCAACAGATGCCTTATATCTTTTTTTTTTCTTTTTTGTATCTTGATTTTTATTTAATTTTGGTAATAATATAAAATATGTGACAATTTTAATACAATAATTTATACAAAGTATTTGTGCGAAAAATTTATACGCTATGTCAGTTTGTATAAATAATTTGTGTAAATAGTGAGTTAATATGTTCCTATTATTGATCTAGAATTCACAATTGAAGATTGACCAAAGGATAATGCTTCAAAAAGGTAAAGTTTCCAATGTGAAATTCCTTTAATATATTTTAATTTTTATATGTTGGCTGTGTGAAGGAAAATGCGTCTACTAAGGACTGATGTGTCTGAAGAAATTCCAATTTTTCAGTAAGTTAATAGATTTGATATTGTGTTTACGCTTCATCTTCTTCTATAGGAAGATAAGGATGATTAAATTGTATAGATAATATGTTATTCTATTCCACAGAACTTCGCCAGTTTCACTTGTTCCTATCAGAATTCCGAATAAACTTGTATTCACAAAATTAATTAAGCTATGGAGTAATATACTATTGAAAATTATACCTAGTCATTGTTAACTACTCAATCAATAGGTTTCTACTTACAATCTTTGATAAATTGAGAGAAGATCAAAAGAAAATTTTATTTTTAAGCTCTTGAGTTTAAACAATTTGAGATGGTGCAAGCCTCAATAACCTGAAAAGAAATATTCAAGAATTTATTTAGAAGACATCAATGCATATGTAACTGAAATTCTAAATCCGGGAACACCCCAGAGGTATTCAGTGTCTTGTGATCATCGTCTTCCTTGTCTAAAATCACATTTTCCATTCTGCTGCTCCTTGGAGATTTTAACATCGTTACCCTGTGAATAATAAAAGGATAAGCATATATAACATTAATGAAAGAAGCAATAAGCCTATATACACTGAGATACACTGAAATTTTCATAAGCAATGGGGGCTGAAGGCATAAGATCACATTGATAGCTTTTAAATTTTACCTATTTTGCCGTTTATAGTCTTCTAAGATCAAGGAGGATTTTCTTGGCCAATTGTAATTCATGGATAGCCTCAGTTATATTAATACGATCTTGTGGTGATTCCATCGAACAGGCAACTCCAATCCTTACAATAGAAACGAGGCTTTCCATTTTACTGCTGTTCCTTGGTTGCCTCAGTCTATGGTTAGTTGCAGCTCCCCCTTCATCGTTATTTAGAAGTATTGGATCCACAATCTGCATCACTTGATCAGGCAAGGCCATTCTAGCATAGTTATGAAGATTCAAGTCTCCCACAAATAAACTGTCTGTGGGTTTTTTTCTTGTCACCATCTCTAACAACAGAATCCCATAACTGTAGACATCTCCATTTGTTGACACCGCACTTCCTAGACCATACTCTGCCATTAAAAAATTTTACATGAAAAAATTATATGAATTTTGAGAACAAGCTTAAAAAGGAAATAGGTGAATAACATATAATTGTTTTACCTGGGGCTGTATACCCGATTGTTCCTCTTACTCCGATAGAGCTGCTTTGATTTGAATTTGAGGCTTCTGGTCTAAACCTTGCTAACCCAAAATCACTAACGTGAGCAGTCATGTCATTATCAAGAAGGACATTGCTTGGCTTCAGATCGCAATGAAGGATTGGTTCTTGGCAGTGGTGATGGAGATAATCGATTGCAGATGCTACATCAATGCCAATGTTTATTCTTTGAAGAAGGGAAAGATTTCTAACTTCAAGTTCTTCATTTTCTGTCTGTGGAGCAGGAAGTAGTCATTTCTCCCGACTCCCATTTGACATGTACTCGTAAATGAGAGCTTTAAAGTCGTTACCTTGAAAATCAATACTTGAGCAGGATGTTATGATCTTGACAAGATTTCTATGACGGATATTTCTCAATGCTTTACATTCTGCCAGGAAACTCTTGGACGCTCCTCTGCGTTGAAGGTTGAGTACTTTGACTGCAACAATAGTTCCATCTTCATCGAAGATTCCCTTATACACAGCCGCATAACTGCCTACACCAAGAAAATGCGTTGAAGAAAATCCATCTGTTGCTTTAAGGAGACTCTCGTAAGACACTTTCAACAGTGTTTTTTCTAGTGTAGATCCAGAAGATGGTTTTTGTTTCTCTCTTCTCTTTTTGAGCCAACAGAAAATGATAAAAGAGACCAAGACTAACCCCAAAAAGGCACTAGCAGTTGAGATTAAAATCTTCAGTAATCGAGAGATTAGTGGTTTCTTGGCGCTGACATTGTTGCAAGTGGGAAGTCGTAGTTCAACTATGCCCCCGCAAAGTCTACTATTTCCAGCAACAGATATTCCACTTGCATTTGCAAAAATTCCTTTCGTTGGTACTTCGCCTTCCATATTATTAAAAGATATGTTTAGTGTCTGTAAGGAAAGAGTCTCCAGGAATTGTGGAATTTGACCAGACAAATTGTTCCGAGAAAGATCAATGTATTGAATACCTCTCAAGGTACTCAGGGATTTTGGAATGGATCCGTTGAAGAAGTTGTTCTCCAAATAAAGCCTTTCAAGACTAGAACAGAGACCAAGTTCACTCGGAATTTCACCGGACAAGTTATTGTTAGATACATCAATGAACGATATAGATATCAAATTACCGATATTTGGAGGTATAAATCCTACCAAATGATTTTGAAATAGATCAAGTGCAATTGACAGAGATACTATATTGAAAATTTCTTCAGGTATGTTTCCACTGAGTTTATTTTTCCTAAGTTGCAAGACCGTTAATCTCTTAAATTTTCCTAGACCAGAAGGTATGGCTCCTGATAATTTGTTACCTTCCAAGTCAAGGATTTCCAGTGCTGATAGGTTTCCCAGGGAGGAAGGAATTTTCCCAGAGAGCTTGTTCCCACTAAGAACCATCCGCCGTAAGTGCTGAAACTTTCCCATTTCCTTTGGAATTGTGCCAGTAATTTGGGTATTTTGGAAATATAAAATTTCTAAGTTAAAAAGATTACTGATCCCAGAAGGGATGTGTCCATTAATTTGATTCCCTCCAATGTCTAAAACTTTTAGTTGAGAGGAGAGATTGACTACTGAATGATGTAATGTTCCTCTAAATAATTTTTCACCGATAATTAGAGTTCGCAAATTACTGCAATTGACCAAAGAATCCATAAAACACATATCATCACCGTCCCTACTTCCCAAATTATTTCCACCAATATTTAGCCTTGTAAGATTTTTCATGCCTCCGAAATCAAGTGCCAGTTTTCCAGAAAAACTGTTAAGAGACATTGCAATCTCCTGGACTTTAGTAGCATTAGATAGTGATATTGGAATGGATCCAACAAAGAAGTTTTTTGTAATTTGGAATACTTTGAGACTAGGAAGGGTAAGACCAAAATTTAGTGGAAGACTTCCATGAAGTTGATTATAAAATAAAGAAAAAACTTCAAGATGGGAAAGATTGTACATGGAAAGAGGGACTTTACCAGAAAGGTTGCTTGACCAAAGCGAAATATATCTTAATTGTTTCAATTGCCCAAATGAATCTGGAATATTTCCTCCAAAAGGATTGTCAGATAGAGAGATGATTTTAAGGGTGGTTAGGTTCCCAAGGAATGGTGGGATTCCTCCTGTCAAATTGTTCGAGTACGTACTTAAATACTTGATATTGTACAAGTGAACAAATTCAGCAGGAATTTTCCCTACTAGCTTGTTGGATGCTAAAATTAAAATCGTGAGCCTCGAATAGTAAGACAAGTTGGCTGGAATTTCACCAACCAGGGTGTTATATGACAGATCGAGAGTTTCTAACCTGAACAGACGGCCGAATTCACGAGGAATTTCACCTCGGATAGCATTGTCCGAAAGATTGATCTCTCTCAAGAAGCTGAGATTACCAATGTGAGGAGACAATGAGCCAACTAATCCTTTTGAATTCAGGTCCAAGATAGTGACTCTTCTATGCCTACGACCACATTTAATTCCCTTCCATTCGCAAAAATGTCGAGAATCATTCCAAGAGTTCAAGATTCCTTCAGGATCGTGAGTAATCATGGACTTGAAGGCCTGCAAGGCAAGGCTATCTCTCTCCTGAAAGGCTTTGGGGGAAATGGCAAAATTAGGAAATTGCATCATTGTGACAAGAAAAATGGATGGGAAATAGATTAAGTAGCATATCTTTGCAGTACTAAGCATTTTAAAAGTGAGAAGGCAATTTCCTGAGCTTGCTTTGAGCTTCTAAACCCAAGTTGGTTACTATATATAAATGTTGTGAATATACTTCAGTACTGGTGTTAGTCGAAAGCAAGTGTTAGGTGTAGACTTATTTTGTAGAAATTTTCCATAGACTCACTTGCCGTGTCTTAAGGTGATGAAATTTAGTTTCATGCTTTGTCTAAAGAATATTTATGGTTTCACATTTTTCGGGCCAATGACATTGACGGGAGTGAATTGGTTCTAATTTCTACGTTTTGAATTCTTTATGAACTTTCTATATGTCACTATTCTTCGTCAAAGTTGATTTTTCACCCAAATCCATCTAGTTTGGCACTTAACAATCTGTAAATTACACTTTTATTATAATTTTAATTTTAGTCAGAACGAATTTCTCAATTCTTGAATAATTTAGGCTATTGAGAATTTTTGAATATTCTTATTAAGAGTTTTTATTATAAATGAAAATTTACATATGTTTCTAGATGTGAGAAAAAGATTAAATTAAATGAATATTTATTCTTAAACTCATGAGTTTTGACAATCTCAGATAAATACTTCAAATCTTAATAATAAACTTACAAAAAAAAAACTTTAAGGATATTAAGTATAAGTGTACGAAAAAAAAAAATTTTATATTAGAAAGCTACAATATAAATGAGTAATATATAAGTTAAATGAATTTATACATTTAATATTTTAATATTTTGAGTTGAAAGCGGTATTTAAACCCATAAATATATTTACTCATTTGATCGTATGTTTTTCTTGAACTTTGGGTTTTTCTAATTATAGGAAATAGTATCAAAGCCCATAATTCAAAAGAGATGCGAGTATAAACACAATAGTCAATGTGAGATAAGTTATTGGTAACATTATGATATTCGAAGGCTTAAACAGATTATTCAAAAGGAACGTGAGTATGAAAACAATTATCAATGTGAGTATAAACATTTGGTAACACTGTTATACTCGAAGGCTTTCATTTAAGAGGGTGCGAAGAAAATTTAAATCTAATATAAAAGAGACTTATATTTTAAAAAAAATTATTAGAATATTAAGTATAATATATAAGTAAAGAAATCCTAAATAAAAAAGTTATAAGATAAATGAGTGATATATAAATAAAATTAACTCATACACCCAATGCTTTAAAATTTAACTTAGAAATAATGACTAAACTCATGAATGTATTTATTCATTTGACTCACTGTATGTTCCTTTCAAATTTTAGACTTTCTCGTCCTAACATGTTTTACTTGTTTTATATAAATAAACATCTTGTTTACATTTGAAAACTAAATGTGAAAATGTATGTTTACATGGCATTGCTCCCCAACATCGAGATCATGAGATTGAAATATTATTAGCAAAATAGAATTTATATGTTTCATGGGTCGACTAATAAGCTTGTTCAATCACTTTTTAATTGTGGAATTAAAAACAGAAATGAATAAGTATATATAAAATGAAGAGAGGTTATTATAAATATTTACTTTTTGATTTTTAATTTATATGAATGTTTCAAAATGCAGTTAGGATCTTTTGTTGTTGTTAGCAGTTGCATTTGTTCTATGGTTTTATAGTCATTGATTATACATTTCTAGTAACTTATTTGTGTTGACTGAGCTCAAGATTAAATGACTTGCTACCATGCTGAATAACAATACAGTAATCAAAAATTTATGAATTTTTTTTTATTTTATAATTTAAATTTATAAAAAAATTATAATTTTATATTTAATAAATTTTTTTAAAAGTACTTATAAATATAAAATTATAAATTAACTTTTTTTAAAGTATAAAATATTATAATTATTCGATATTTTAAATAAAATATTTAAATTATTTTTATTTTATTTTTAAAAATAAAATAAAATTTTTATAAATTAAATTATAAAATAAAAATAAAATTATAAATTTTTATGAATATAAAATAAAAATATTTTAAATTTATTTTTTTAAAATTAAATTATAAATTATTTTAGTATAAAGTATTATAAAATAAAAAATTAATTTACAATTTTATATTTATATTTAATAACTTTTTTAAAAGTACTTTGAATATAAAATTAAAAATTAATTTTTTATATTATAAGTATTATAGTCGTTTAATAATTTAAATAAATATTTAAATTATTTTTATTTAATTTTGAAAAATAAAAATAAAATTTTTATAAGTATAAAATAAAATATTTTAAATTAATTTATACATTTTTTATTATAAAGTATTATAAATTAAACTATTAAAATTATAAATTAAATTTAAAATATTTTTTTAAAAAAATTAAATTACTTTGATTTAAGGTTTATAGAATATAGATAGGGATTCATATAATAAAAAATAAAGATTTATGAGATAAAAATATATTTTTTTTATTTTTTGTAAAAGGGTTTTGTCACTTCCCTTTAGTTTAGAGAGCATTTGTCACAAATATTTTAATAAAAATATAAGTGACATTTGAAGAAATTATAGAGGAGGTTTTGTCACAAACTTTTTGATAGGAGATAAATGTTATTTCAAAAAATCATAAGGGGTATTTATAATGCCCCCATTTTGGCTCAGAAGGATTTTGTTCATTTTATTCTGAAAGATATTTTTGTTATTTTTAAAAATGCATACTTAGGAGTTATTTATCAACTAAGTAAGCCGTATTGATGTTTAATGAGCATTTTCAAAGATTTTGGATGAAACTGATTAAATTTGAGAAAAATTGCCTTAAGTTTTCAACCGCACACCTAAATTTTAAACATAAATTTTTGTTGATCTATAAATCTAATTGGCAAATAACTTCTTATTACTAAAATTTGACTCAATGAACATTGTATAGAAATAAATTTAAGTAAAATCAGACATCAAATGAGAGAAAAAAACTACATCAAAATAGAAGAAGATAAAAGCTAAAAGGTGTAGAAAACAGAAGGTCTACAAAATTCGATCGATCGAAAGGCCTATTTCAATAATCCAAAAATGAAAAGAATGTTGTCCTTGGGGCTTTTAAAACTTTAATCAACTGAAGGTAGTAGGCCGGCTGACTGAGGCCTTAAGAAAATGTCATTTTGACCTATTTTAAAATTTTCTCCTTTTAAACCTTCAAAGATCGTTTTGTCATTTCCCTAGACACTATATAAAGACAAAAAGGGAGTCGGGTCTCTCATTTTTTCCTCTTCTCCCTCTCTTTACTCTCCAACATTTTCCTTTGGTTTTCATTTATAGCTTCCTTTATTTCTCTTTTGATTTCTTTGTTTTGCACTGATTAAATCCCCATCTCTTGTAACAAATTAATAGTGCTCATCACCTTCTATAATCTACAAACTTTATTTCATTGATTTGGGCGTGGAATCGATCGGAAGAAATAAAAAGAAGGTTAGAATTTACTATTTATCAAATTGGGATTTCATAAAATTAAAGCAACTGAAACTTCTGAAGGTTAAATTAACCATTTTTTATAAGATTCTCAACATCCTTACAACTTTGATTATATATTTTGATTGAATTTACAAATATTAGTTACTATTTATGACAAGGGTTATTGTTATGCCCCAACCCATGGATCCCACACGTGACAATCGTCATAAACCCCCAAGGTATATTCAATCACCCAGAATATGCCTTAAGAGTCTGTAAGGCTTTTACAAAATCCTGTTTCAAAAACCAATAAACAAAACACTTCCAAATAAAACCATCTAAACACCCAGACTCTAGAATGTCTCTATTCAATCTACAAACACTTCAAAATATATAAATCATTTCATCCATTATTCATTTAAACGTTTAAGATAAGTAATCCATTAAACAGAAACAGAAATCGGTACAAACGGGTTTATAAATCTGTTTACAAAACTCGAAGAGTCCAATCATTATAATAATAAAAGTTAATAGAAATGAAACAACTTTAGTGGACTGTGAATCATGTGATGTGAGTCGATCTATCATATACCTGATACTCTTCGCACCTGGAGCGACCACCACCAAACCAATACACGTATTCTCTTGAATACCCTGAAACTGGAGAGTGAGAGGGGGGAGTATATGGGAGTATACTCCGTGAGTGAATTAAGAAATTAATTAAATAAATAACACTCGATCCGAAGTAGAAAAGCATAGATTAAACACATCATAAAACAACTTGATTTAAAAATATTTGATTTAGTTTAGAAACTTCGAAATGCATATGGAAAATCATTAGGCTGGTAGCGTTTCTCGGCGATCACCCTGGTCCTGGGCATCCCAAGACCGTCAGTAAGTTTTATATGCAGTAAAAACATGCTATTTATAAAAATTTGTTTTGGGAATGCAGAGAATAAAATAATGCATGGTTTAGTTATATAAAAAATAATCCTGCCACTGTCGTTAGCCTTGGATTAGTCACGTGGTGATATCCGTGACTAATCCGACGAGACTCACAGGTAGTCGAGTCACATCACATCATCACAACAACGCAACCAAACACCACCCTCACCTGTAAAGTCTCCACTTACTTAGGCGATCTCTCTATCAGGCCAACCCTAGGCTACCACATATACCACTCACTTAGGTGTCCACATCTAAGTAAACCCCCCAAAGCTACCACCCTGTAGCTACAGTAAATATCCTGGCCTTCATGGCCGTTATCACCTACATGTATGTCAAAATCCATATCTATATCTTTATGCAAGTCCAATATATCCACAAGAAAATATAAATAGGATCATCAAAGCATTCATTAAACATAAATCAGCTTGGCCTCCTGGCCATTCTCAACATAAATACTTTTCATTCCAAAACATGTACATATACCTAAACATGCATACGAAGCAAAAGCATTAATCATATAAAGCTAATTCTATAAAATATTTATAAACAATTAAGAATATCCCAAAACTTGTATTAAAACAATAAAAACATAAAGTTGTTCACTCACAATTTAGGGAGGGTATACACCCCTTAGTTCCCCTTGTTTCTCGGCACCTCTCGCGGGTTCCTCCCTTGTGTATCATCGCCTAAACACATATGTGATAAACCACATCAATACACATTTTTAAAACAAAAATAAGATTTGTATGCATGCAATGAATGTTAACTCGGGTTTCTTAAAATCGGTTATTATGCAAATCGAATAAAACCCTCATTATTCAATCGATCATCCAAATTTTCATTACTACAAACCCACGTTATAGCCCAACTAGCATATTTTGACTCGATTTTATGATTTTGAGAAGTGAATCCCACACCCTTATCAGAACAGTAACCTAGTTACTGTTCACACCAATCCAAATTTTTTTGAAATCTCGTTTTTAGCATCCTAATAACTTACCCAATCTTACTATAACCTATCTAATGCATAAAAACCCAAATGTACGTACTAAAGCTATTGAAATTTTTATAGATAAATAATAAAACCCATTTTCAAAAAAATTAATACAATGCAAAACAGAAAGTGTAGATAGGTTAGAAATGATGCTACTAACCTTGTGGTGTCGTTGGTTTGCTTCAATTCTGCCTAGAATGCAAAAATCCCTAAATTTTGGGTTCGAAACCCTAGCTCTCCTTTTTGTTTTTTGTGCTTCTACCGTCAAATTAATGCTCCCAGGAAGTTAGATACAGAGGATATGATTGACAAGTAAAAGGAAATAAAAAATGTGATAAAATATGGGTGAGAGTTTAAAGAGAAAGAGAGAACGTGTATGAGGGAGAGGGAGAGGGAGAGGGAGAGGAGAGGGGGAGGAAGAAAAGAAGAAGCAAAATATGAAATCTCGGGCCTTGGCCCCCTATTTATAGAAAAAAGGGTAAAATTATCATTTTGCCCTTAAGTAATGTAAAGAAGAATCTTCTAGAAGAGGACAAAAATCATTTTTTTATACCCGTTTGGTTGAACAAATTGGAGTTCATTCGAACAAACTGCCTACTTCGATCGAACGAAACAAGGGTAGTTCGAACAAATCCTTTGACACTTCAAAAAGTTAGGGACTTTCATTTCGTCGTTCGAACGAATCCTTACTCATTCGAATGAGGTAAGCATCTCGACTGAATGAACATGTTTTTCGATCAATCAAACATCTATTCGATCGAACAAATTTCCTATTCGGTCGAACGAATTTTTTATTTGTTCGAACGAGTCTGAAGCCATAAATTTTTTAGAAAGTCTTCAAAACGTCAGTCGAACGAATCACCCTATTCGATCTATCGAACCCACCAAAATAAAAAATATCACTTGAATCTTTCTTAAATTAAAAAATATCATTGTTGTATCACTCAAAATAAAACTAACATTTAATTGCCTTGAGGTCCTTGCGTTTATCACCCTAAAACTCTATCTTAACCACCTTAAATCCTCAAAATAATTATACAGTCATGATGGTGTGTCAACTATATACAATACAAGTATAATTACACGTATAATAAAAATATAAAATTATCAATATACCCTTAGGATCTAGGCACGGGGCTCACAAATCTACCCCCCTTAAAAGAATTTTGTCCCCAAAATTCAACGTCCTTAGTATTGAAAAAGGTGAGGATATTGACGTTGCATTTAAAGCTCGGATTTCTAAGTTATCTCCTCAACAGTATCACTCCTCTATAAAACTTTTACCATAGGGATGGTTTTACTCCTCAGCATCTGCTCTTGGTGATTAAGGATAGCCACTGGTCGCACCTCATATTTTAAATCTTCTCTTAGATCAAGAGGAGGTAATCTGATAATATAGGAGGGGCTCAGAACATACCTCTTCAACATGGACACATAAAAAATATCATGAATCCTCTACATATCTGACAGTAGCTCCAACCTGTATGCTATTGGATCAATTCTCTTAATAATTCTAAAAGGTCCAATAAACCTTAGGTGAAGCTTCCCTTGATTTTAAAATTAAATCACTCCCTTCCTAGGTGACACCTTCAAAAACACCTGCTCGATCATATTAAACTCTAAATCTCTTCTCCTATTATCCGAGTATGACTTCTATCTATCTTAAGCTATTTTTAATCTCTCTCAGATAATCTTTACTTTCTTAGTAGTGGCTTTAATTAACTCTACACTGTCTAATTTTCTTTCACCCACCTCATCCCATCATAGAGGGGTCTTACACCTTCTTCTATAAAGAGTTTCGTATGGTGTCATTCTTGTGCTGAACTGATAACTGTGTTGTAGACGAATTCAGCTAGTGATAGATATTGATCCCAATTTCCTAAAAACTCTAATACACACCCTCTTAGTATATCTTTCAGTATCTGGATGGTTCTTTCTAATTGTTCATCTGTTTGAAGGTGAAATGCTTAGCTGAAGTCCAATCTTATACCTATGGCTCTCTTAAGAATAGACCAGAATCGAGATGTAAACTAAGGATCCTGATCTGATACTATTGTCACAAGTACGCCATACAACCTGACAATCTCTGCCACATATAATTTTGCTAACTTCTCAACTGGATACTTAGTTCTAATTGACAACAAGTGTACAGACTTAGTCAACTTATCTATGATCACTCATATTGCATCATATCTTACTAGAGTATACGTGACAGTCCTACCATGGAATCCATGGTGATGTGTTCTCATTTCCACTCTAGTATAAGTAGTGGCTGAAGGTTTCCTGTTGGCTTCTAGTGTTCAGCCTTAACCTGCTGACATATTATACACCTGACAATGAATTCTGCTATGTCCTTCTTCATTCCAAACTACTAAAAATTTTCTTTTATGGTTCTGTACATTTTTGTGCTACCAGGATGCATTATAAAGGTCGAATAGTAAACTTTCTCTAAGATGGCATTTCTCAGTTCATCATCTAAGGGTACACATACCCTACCTCTTTATTAGAATTCCATCTTAAGAAATGTAAAATTCTTTAGTCTCATCATTCATGATTCTCTGGTAGACCTTCACTAATTCTGGATCTTACATCTGCCTCTAATTTATCTGTTCCCTCAGTGTCGGTCTTATAATAAAATTGGTTAGTATCGGGCCATCTTGACCACACTCTAATGTCACTCGCAGGTTCTTCAATTCTAGTAACAATGAAAGGTATGCTAACCAAACATACGGCACTGTTACTGAAGACTTCCTGCTTAAAACATCTGCCACTATATTAGCCTTCCCCGAATGATAGTCAATCATCAAATCATAATCCTTGATTAGTTCAAGCCATCTTCTCTGTCTTAGGTTTAGTTCTCTCTGTGTGAGCAAATACTTCAAACTCTGATGATCAATAAAAATTTGGCACCTTTCTCATGCTTCTTGAGCTGTCTTGAAGCATAGGTAATTACCTTCCCATTCTGCATCAATACACAGCCTAGCCCTTACCTAGAAGCATCACTAAAAATTACATATCCCTCTCCAAGGATAGGTAATGTTAATACTAGAGTTAAGGTAAGACGACTCTTCAATTCTTGAAAATTATGATCATATTTCTCATCCTACTCGAACTTAATATCTTTTCTCGTTAAACGTATCAGTGGAGTAGCTATCAGAGAGAAGTCTTCAACAAACTTCCTGTAGTAACCTGTTAATCCTAAGAAACTTTGGATTTCAGTAATGTTCTTAGGCCTTTTTCATTGTACAATGGATTTAACCTTACGGGGATCCACAAAGACTCCTTCTCTTAAGAATACATATCCCAAGAATATCACTTCTCAAAGCCAAAACTTAGACTTCGAAAACTTGGCATACAGCCTTCTTTCTTTAAGTGTCTGCAGTACAATCCGTAAATGTTAGGCATATTCCTTCTTAGTCTCGAGTAAATCAATATATTATCAATAAAGACAATCATAAACTTATCAAGGTATGGATGGAATATTCGATTTATGAAGTCCATGAATGCAGCATGGGTATTAGTTAACCCAAATGGTATTACAAGAAACTCATAATGACCATAACGTGTTCGAAAGGCTGTCTTGGGTACATCACTCTTCTTGATCCGTAGTTGATAATACCCTGATCTTAAATCAATATTAGAGAATATACTCGCTCCCTGTAACTGATCAAACAAATCATCAATCTTGGGCAGTGGATATTTACTCTGGATGGTGACTTAAATCAATTGTCGATAGTCTATACACAATCGTAGAGTCCCATCCTTCTTCTTAACAAACAACACCGACGAACCCCAAGGTGATATGCTAAGTCGGATGAAACCTTTATCAATCAATTCCTAAAACTGCACCTTCAATTTCTTGAGTTCTGCTAGTGCCATACAATAAGGCGACATCGATATTGGTATAGTACCAAGAACCAAGTCAATGCTAGAATTGAATTTTCATTGTGGTGGTATTCCTGGTAATTCATCTGAAAATACATTTGAGAACTCTTTGACCACTGGAACTTGGTTGATTGAGTACTCAAAGGAAATCTTATCTATGACATGCGCCAAATACCCTTGGTATCCTTTCTTTATTAATTTTTGAGCTTCTATAGCACAAATTATGGTACTAGATAAAATATTTCGCTCACCTGCAAAAACTATCTTTGATCCCCTGGTTTTCTGAATACAACTTGCTTGGCGAAACAATCTACTGTTGTTCGATGTCTTGATAACCAATCCATTCCCAGTATCGCATCAATATCTTCCATTCTCAAGGGAATCAAATCTTTTACTAACTCTACTCTATTCAAAATCATAGCACAGTCTCTAAATACAGTCTTTCTCAATAACTTCTAACCTAAAGGGGTATGAACTACTATTTTTTGATTTAAGGGTGATAATATGATGCTAGCATAAGGTGCTAAAGTAGTATTGACAAAAGCCCTATTAGAACCCAGATTTATCAACACATAAGCAAGTTGGTTAAAAATCATAACCATACCGATCACCACATCTGGGTTAGCCTGAGCCTGCTCTTAGCTCAAAATAAATACCCTGGTCTGAACTCTATCTCGAGTTCTCTGAGCACCATGGGATGCTGTGGATGAACTACCCATTTCTGATCTTTTACCAGTAGAAGTCGTTGCCTGCTCGACTGGTGGCTGCTGGTGGTGTGAGTAATGCCGACTTGTCTGTCCACCCATCTTCATCCCTCCTAACTTAGGGCAAAACCTCCTTATATGCCCTATTTTTCCACAATATTTTCCCACAATAGTAGTATACTGACAATTGAGGGCATATTCCCACATGATATTGCCTGCAATGAATACACTGGTCTACTCTCTGATCTTTCTTCAAGCTTTGAATTTGTCCTTAAGCTGATGAGCTGAATCTCAAGGGTCCTTGGCTTTAAGGAGAATGTGAAAAAATGCTTGCAGGACTAGTAGGAGAGGCACCACTAGATGAACCACTGCTACGACTCTTCGTGGATGGAGAACCGACCTGTATACTCAAACCTCTCCTTTTTTGAAAATGACTCCTCGACCTTCTTTCTCCTGGTAACTTCTTCGCTCGAAGTGTCATCTGAATCATTTTCTTATACCCCTGATTTTCTGACAGTGACATCTTCTCACGTATCTCAAAATTCAAACTCTCTTTAAATTTGGCACATAAGCTTTCTTTATTAGCAAACTCTAGTATGAACTCAACTAATTCTCTTAACTGGATCTCATACTCTATCACTGTCTTACCCATCTACTTCAATCAGAGAAACTTCTGCTTCTTCTGGTTACAATGGAAAGGATTGTAACATTGATCTCAAAATTCTTGCACAAAGTTATTCCAGGTCAGTTGTGCTGAGGCCCTCACTTGTACATTCGCCCACCAAGTGGCAGTACTGCCTTCTAACAATTTGACAGCCACCTTTAACTTGTACCTATTCTCAAGCTCCATGTCATTCAAGTCACCTTCCAATTTCCTAAACCATTAGTTAGCTACCGCCGTATCTGTAGTACCTTTAAATGGTTCACTTCCCAACTGTCAAACCTCTTTAATTAGCTTAGATAGTTTTGGAGCTGATCCGAATGCTTCATCAGCTTGAGCATTCTAATAAACCATAAAGGCAGTCCATTGTTCAGGAGTTATAGACGGAGGCATTCCCATGCCCGGTTGTTGGTATTAAAGCGGAGGAGGTTCACGTTGTTCCTCGGGTTCAGGTTGAGGCATATAAGACGTAGCCTCATCTTCAGCGTAGGGTACAACTTCTCTTCGCGGTCTACCTCGACCTCACCTAAGTCTTGAAGATATTTTACTACAAAAAGAATACAAGGTTCATTTACACGTATTTAACATAATGGTGACACTTCTTATGACTTGACTCACTTAATTCACTGGAAAAATTCAAAAACTATAAAATCATGTATAAAACTTCAAAATGTAGTATGAAAAACAAGTTCAGGTGTTCCCAAAAATCATTTTAAAACCAAATGCTCTAATACCAATAAAATTATCATGCTCTAACCCGTGGATCCCACATGTGACAATCGTCATAGACCTCCAAGATATATTTAATCACCCAAAATATGCCTTAAGAGCCTGTAAGGTCTTTACAAAATCCTGTTTCAAAAACTAATAAACAAAACACTTTCAAATAAAACCATCCAAACACCCGAACTCCAGAATGTCTCTATTCAATCCACAAACACTTCAAAATATATAAATCATTTCATCCATTATTCATTTAAGCATTTAAGATAAGTA